>OX243822.1:30170478-30200478 GCA_945859605.1 Lumbricus rubellus | reverse complement strand
TAAGGAAATGCTCTGAGGTTGGTATTTAATAATAAAACTAAACAGAAACGCTTTCGTATTTGCAGCTGACATCCGGGTCATTGCTGTGGCATCGCTGGTCGTTGGAGTTATTCTGTGTCTCTTCATTGGATATTTCGTCTGCAGAAAAAGGTCAGCAAGACTAGTAATGATTTGCACAGCAATAATTATAACAATCGAGTCGTGGTTATTTACGATTCTTGACAATGGATTTGATAATCTTAAACTATATTTATCTCCGAATTCATGTGTCACTACGTCAAAATACAAGCATGAGCGCTGCATCGGGTCTGAGGGTCTCATCCTAGGTGCGCTCCATCTAACCTATGCGACCCTTTGCAATAAAACTATTTCCCCCATTCATTACACGTTGCTGAACCGGTTTGAGTTGTTGTTTTGAGCTGTTCACCTGGGTGAACGTTGCAATTGGTTCATCTTTCAGTAGTGAGCATCCGGTTCTTGGTCATTTCTCACTGGATGTAGAACTACATGTATGCTTTTGAAAACCGGTTTCAGTTTCTGTTTTGAGCGGTTCACCTACGTGTAGGACCTACATCGTAGATGGTTCCTCTTTCAGCACATGGTAAACTTGTTCGCGTGCATTACTGAGCGGATCCACACTCTGGTAAACCGGTTTTTATTTGTCTTGCTTTAAATGATTAAATCCATCAGAAAGAATCGGTTTCAAGTTAGGCCTAAGCAGGCCTAAGCTTACGCTCGATTATCTTGTTGTTGTCTAATTTTGATGCCAATTTCCCAGGATCTGGATCACCATTCGGAGCGTCACATAGCCTTTTGCCACAATAATTATGTGTCCCTTTTGCCTGTCTTCCTGCTTGCCTCGTTGTTTCTCATTTTATCTTAATCTGCTTTCGTCTGTCTTCCTGCTTACCTCGTTGTTTCTCATTTTATCTTAATCTGCTTTCGTCTGTCTTCCTGCTTACCTCGTTGTTTCTCATTTTATCTTAACCCTCGGAGGCTAACCTATACAAAAATCACATATTGGATAACCTGGGGTATATTTTTCACCCCACACCATTTGAGGCCTATGATATAAAATTGGGCCATGTTTGACCAACAACGACACTTAATTCAATTTCAGCATAGATTTTGCAATCTATGAAACCTAACTAAGTTAACATATCAGCACAATCGTCGAGTCTACGGTCACCTACACACAAGTAACGCTTTGTTGCATGCTTTCCTCATAGCCTACAAAGTTGCAACACGTAGGCTAGGTCTATGACATCATCGATTTCAACACTAGCAGAGTGACTATCTAACTCCAAAACATCATTACAATCAACAAACTCTACATTATCCTCATCACTATCATCATTTTCAATCCATTGATATCAATTCTGATATCATTTTAACGGCATTGGCTGCAGATAACCGTCGAAACCTCTTCAACACAAATACATTATTAATAACAATGGCCATTGTATAACTTCAGTCACGTGACCGTGCATTAGATATAAAAAAATTCAAAAGATGTGGAATTAAGCCAAAATCATATATGAACAGATACACAAAAGCGCATAGCAGAATTTCAAAGCAGTAAAAAAATTCAGTGCAAATACTGACAGTGGGGTGAAAAAAACACCCCAGGTTAGCCTCCGAGGGTTAATCTGCTTTCGTCTGTCTTCCTGCTTACCTCGTTGTTTCTCATTTTATCTTAATCTGCTTTCGTCTGTCTTCCTGCCTACCTCGTTGTTTCTCATTTTATCTTAATCTGCTTTCGTCTGTCTTCCTGCTTACCTCGTTGTTTCTCATTTTATCTTAATCTGCTTTCGTCTGTCTTCCTGCTTACCTCGTTGTTTCTCATTTTACCTTAATCTGCTTTCGTCTGTCTTCCTGCTTACCTCGTTGTTTCTCATTTTATCTTAATCTGCTTTCGTCTGTCTTCCTGCTTACCTCGTTGTTTCTCATTTTACCTTAATCTGCTTTCGTCTGTCTTCCTGCTTACCTCGTTGTTTCTCAATTTATCTTAATCTGCTTTCGTCTGTCTTCCTGCTTACCTCGTTGTTTCTCATTTTATCTTAATCTGCTTTCATTCGCTCCATCGCTCCCTCAAAAGCAACGATCTCTCAGTATTGGCTGGTTTCCTGGTTGTTTTTCTCAAGGGACCCTTACATAGCTGTATCGGTTGAATAACGTTAGAAATCTTTTATATTCAAGACTGCCTCGGTACGGGGCTGAAGCCATTGATATTTGAAAGGTAGCAATTTCTTGATCTCTGCAGATTTTACCACTACTTCGGATTTTTTTCCCGTTTTCTTGATGCAAAAGAAAAACAGACTCTTTTATGCACAACTACTGAATAACTGGCAACATAATTAATACACGATTTGGCAATTATTATAAACCACTTATTATTTCTCATTAAAATGATTGTCATCCGAGGTAAAAAAAATTCCTCTGACTGTTGTGAAACCAAATAATTATAGATGTGTGGTCACATCAGTGGTCAAGCTTGGAGTATTCCTACACCGTCCTCGTCCCTGGAATGAGCATTGATGGCATGAAAAATAAAGTAGGGTAGTGTTAAATAAATATTGTCTAATTATTTCGTAACTACGCTGCCGAAGTTTTCAAACTTTATTTGTTGTATGTCCGTTTTAAACTGATGACGCCGAAATTCTAAAAACACAATTAATTAAAATCTAAACTAATTATCACTATAATGGCGTAATTGTCGCAGATAAAAAGTACAAACAATCGTTTCCTTGACTGACATGTAAGCCTAGTAACCCGTCTAAGTGTAGATGCTTCCTTAGTCTTCCTTTGTCGGTGCCCATGGGCGGAGTTTATCAGGGCTTGGAGGGCTAAGCTACCTCCTCAAGAAGGTCCAGTGTCATTGTTTTGCCATGAAAATGCTATCTTTTCCCGGTGTAAAGGTTTCAAATTACCCCTTCCTAAACATTACCCCCCGGTAACTTGAAACCGGTTTCAGATTACCCCCCGGAAACTAGATTTGCATCAATCTTTTCATCTATTGCACTAAAAAATCAGAAAAATCATCCCGCTTCTTGTTTTGGTCTGAAGATGTTGATCCGTCATCCCACTTCGTGGTTTGTTATCAATATTTTAATCGGAAAAAATAATAGCCTCGAAGCCATTTCTCCATGTAAATTTGGCGGCGATTTAGTATTTTAGTTACAGGTGAAATTATTGATAACAAACCACGAAGTAGGATGACGGATGAAAATCTTCAGACCAAGGCAAGAAGCAGGATGATTTTTCTGATATTTTAGTGCAATAAAAGCGATGATTGATGCAAAATACAGTTTTCAGGGGGGTAATGTTTAGGAGGGGGTAATTTGAAACCTCTACACCGGGCTTAGCCCTCAAGAAAGCCCAGACTCGAAAATATATTCTGAAAAATGGCTCTTTTAACGAATGAAACTTCAATCGAAAGACTAAAAAACGTCGTAAACTTTTTGGCTGAGGAAATAGTATGGCTTTGATGAGGTTTCGAACTGATGACTCAAAAAATGTCGTCAACTTTTTGGCGGAGAAAATATGCCGCCCGATCTGCACTAAGTCTCCGCTCCAACCAAAGTTGAATTTTTTTAGCCCCCCTCCCCCTAGAACGGAAACTAAATTCCACCCATGTAGGTGCCTGAGGCTAACGATTAAATAGCGTCTGACGATCGATGTTAATATAGACATAGATAGACATATTTTTATTGATCCCAAAATTCAATTGTACATGTATGCTTAACAAAGAGACCAGAGACTAAAGGAGAAGGCCCAGCGGAGGAAAGAGTGGCGACATTGGACAGCCGAACCTGCCTAGGGGGCAGAGAACCGGAAGGAGAGACGTAATCCGCAATATGCAAATACTCAAAGTGAATAAGCAGAATAGGAGCGAGGGAACAAATAGGCACGTGTACAAAAGGGACAAATCCCGCTAAGTGGGGGCCTAGTTACCAAAGTGAATAATTGTAAAAGTAAAAGCTGTAGGGATAATTGGAATGCAAAGATGTTACTTAACTAAGGAAGCACACGCAAAATTTATCAAAAACTAATGTAGTAAACACTACATGAACAATTCTGAGAAAGAATAGAAACAAAATATAAACTCAAAAAAGCAAACAAACAATCAAAGAAATAAGCATAGGGCCTATAGACGACTTTTATAGACGTGTCAGAACTAGACGTCACTTGATATTAAGGGCTCACATTGAAATAGTTCTTCTTTATCCAGGACCAGAGATAAGAATCGAGTACTTGGGTCAACACGTTCGATTACAATACAACCTAGGAGTGAAGCTGAACCTCGTTTTAGAAGAAAAGTTTCCGATGAAGCAGAAGAAGACTACAGCTATCTTGATATGCCTTCGATTTCCCAACAGTTGACCGTTGCTGGAAGAGCCAAGAAAAAGGCCTGCAACCATGATGAAAGTGGCTTAGGAAATGACAACAGAGAATTCGTTAGAATTGGGATAAAACGGCAACCTACGACAGTATATGAAAGATCATTTGCAGCTCTTTATGAAAACTTAGACAACGGCGAAAAGACAAACAAATTTGAATCTGATTCTTATATCAAACCAGCCACTGATTCCAGGACCTACTTAGAACTTGTTATTGGAGATGATGGTGGTGTTGCTGAGAATTTGATACCGGTTAATGCCAAGCAGGGGAATACCAATGAGGATGTTGATGTTCTAAATGAATCAAAATCCGATTACGTAAATTCTGGAATTCACAAAAATGAATCAAAAGTGGAGTATGAAGAGCTGGATCAGTATGAAAATTACATAAATCCAGTTTACGATGAACTCAATCTAGCATGATTGAAAATCCAGTCCACATCACTACACAGTCATAACCTTACATTTATATGAATGGAGCAAAGAAACTTGCTGGATATAATTATTATCAAGTAGGCCTACATGCAGGCCCACCTTGCATGTCAAACGCAAGTATGTACGTGTAGAGGTTGTTTTAAACGAAACTAATATAAAGATGTTGGGGTGCTCGGTAGTACAGTGGTTAGCGCGCTGGACTGTCGACCAAGAGGTCGGGGGTTCAATTCCCCGCCGGGGCAGAAATTTGTAACGAGATTTCTGTTCCACAAGCACCCCCTAGCCGACTCAGCTATGATGAGTACACTGACCTCACGGTCAGTGGATGATGAGACGGCGAGGGAGAGGATTGGCCACCGCCCTCATATGCCGAGGCCTTGAAAATGAAGTCGCTAGCACTTCATCCCCATTGGCTAGCCCTCCGGGCTAGCTAGACGGGATCATCATCATCAATATAAAGATGTTGAGTCAACAGTTGATTGTTGCTGTGTCCATCAACTCAACATAGATCGACCTTTGGACAATGGACAATAATTGGACATCATCGGTTGCTGGATAAAGGCTTCGAATGTCGCTGTTTATTCAGTTTATTACATTCGTTGCCATCAGTTTATTCTGGAGCGATGGACTGTGGTGGACTTTTTTATAGTATTTTTTAAATTCAGGTTAATATAGACTTACTGTAACATGCCTTCTGCGTTTCTGATCAGTTGCGTTTCGACTTGGCTTATTAAATGGATTATGAGTTCCAATTGCGATTTCATCTTAAGCAGAAAAACTACGAGGCATGTTTTATCCGCCACCACCCCATCCCTCATGATTAAATCAGAAACCGATCTACCTTTGAGTAAATAAGAAACCATCTCAGCGCAGCATCCTCCATATCATGATTTCACTAACTTCTCAGTCACCTCAAGCTGAAACTGAAAAAAGAAAACGGTATCCAAGATGGCCGTATAAGCTAATCTCTTGTTAATGAAATTTATTTGTATGATTTGGTCAAATATACATTGCGTTGGTATTCTGGGGTGGTCCCGGAGAGATTCTTCGAAAAAATAGATTACCTAGATTCCTGGAATGAACGAATGATTCAATGAATCTGCTTTAACCTTCTGAAGCTAGCTACCAAGCTTTTGTAACACGGACTAACCAACCCCCCTGGATTTTGGGTTTGGTTTGAGATATCATAACTTGTAATACATCAATGGATTCAGCATTCATTTCGGCACAAAATGGTATATTTAGGTTTAAAATAATTTATGAATGCACCTCGAAATTGTGAATGTTTTCCATAGGTAGGCCTACCAGTCGATTCCATAAAATGTATACATACGTATAAGAAAAATATTAGGTTCTGCGTGTTTTAAGCATAATTTATTTATACACGAATATTTTACATATAATAAAATCCAACGTTCAGCTATAAAAACTAGTAATAAGTGTGTTTTAGTTATAATAAAAAGAAGAAAAAGCATGTAGCAACTGCTGAAAAACGTTTACGCAGACTTATCGGTTTAAGTTGTAAAAAACCCAACATTTTCACACATTTCAATTTATTTTGAGCACTTCCGGTCATCAAATGTAAAATAATTAGTACAGAAAATAGCCCTAAGTATCCTATATAGAATGATAATTTTTTTTCTCTTGAAAAATAAATTATGAATAAGTTATAATAGAAAAAACATGAAACTTTTATGAAAATAAAACACCTTTATATATATTTTAATTTATTTTGAGCACTTCCGGTTGTCAAAAGACAACTCAGTGAGCATGGAAATGTTGCTCCACATTCCCTCTACAGAATGGTATAATTTGTGTCTTCATATTAAACGACGGCTAAGCTACAGCCGATAATCTAAGGGTGTGGTATCCACCACCCCTGGTACCTATGGTATATCGGGTATAACTTTTGTATGGTATATTATCATCACACATTTTAGCTCAAAATGTGCCAACTATTTTCTCAACTGACGATGAATGGAAATGACGTGGCAGAAAAATGCTGAAATGACTTAATTCAGGGCTTTTTAACGTGCGGCTGTGCATAAAATGTTCAGTTGTAGAAGCACTTCTGTACAGTTAAAACTAGCAAAGAAGGTAGGCTAATTGTCCTCCAATTCTAAGTAATTTGTGTAGATGATGGGAAAAGAAAGGAGTTATGCAGTTCTAAAAATTTCTTGAAAACAGCAGTGACTTCATTGTTTAAAACAAGATTTATACAACCTATACGGTGTCACGATAACTCGTCTAACGACAACTCGTCTACCGACAAGTGGTCTCCGGACAATTCGTCTAACGACAACTGGTCTACTGACAACTGATCCAGCGCTTGAGAATGGAAGCTGGATGACAGTTTTTAGAGGTGAAGTGGAGGTTGGATTGATGAAAAAACGCAAGAGAAATGGAATCTTGATGATGGTTCTTTTACATGCGAAATAGAAGCTGGATTGACGAAAACTACGCATGATAAATAAAAGCTGGATGAAGGTATTTCTAGATCTCAAATAGAAGCTGGATTGATAAGAAAACCGCGTAAGTAATGGAAGCTGGATGAGGGTATTTTTTATATCCGAAATAGAAGCTAGATTGACTAAAATAAAAGGCGAGAAATAGAAGCTGGATGAAGGTATTTTTAGATTTGAAGTAGAAATGGGTGCATGTTGGAATACATGAATGAAAATCATCAATACAGCTTCCATTTAAACTAAAAACCCATTTTCGTAAATCCAGCTTCGATTTCATCAATACTATTCGCCTGTAGACCAGTTGTCGTTAGACCAATTGTCCGGAGACGAGTTGTCGTTAGACGAGTTGTCGGTAGACCAGTTGTCGTGGAACCGATTTATACAGTCTAAGAGTTTAATTACATTGCATTCGCCATAATTATACTCTTGCTCCCTGATCTTTCTTCGCTGCTTCGACTTCACAATGTCAGCTCAAAACATGAAGCTCTGTCTAGTTTATGCCACATCTCTAGTTACACAAGGTCGGTGTTATAATCCTATCAACATGGGCGGAGTTTGGTTTCAGTTCTTGGAGGGGCTAATGCCTTCTTAGGGGGGCTAAGCCCGGAAAAAGATATCATTTTCATGGCAAAACAGCTAAATCTGGGCCTTCTTGGGGGGGGGGCTTAGCTCCCCCTAGCCCCTGATAAACTCCGCCCATGCCTATCAACATACACAATCTAACTCCCTCATTCGTTGTGGTAGTTATCCTGCATGATGCAATGAAAAACTATCCGGCTCAAAATGACCGCACCAGCACACATAAATTCGTCTGTGTGTCTTTCGATTTCAACTTCTCAAACTGATCATCCAACGATTTCAGAAGATAATATCATGATAATTAATTATGTGTGATCAACATTGGTGGATGCCGACAAAAATTTGCCATTATTTGGTAAATTATTCTCTTTATTTTCTGTTTTGTCAAGATATGAACCTAGATTTCGAAATAAGACGAATTCGACACTCGTGTAGGAAACACATAATTAATTATAGGTCTAATTACATGCAGGCATACATACATACATACATACATACATACATACATACATACATACATACATACATACATACATACATACATACATACATACATACATACATACATACATACATACATACATACATACATACATACATAGTACATACATACATACATACATACATACATACATACATACATACAAACGTACGTACGTACGTACGTACGTACGTACATACATACATACATACATACATACATACATACATACATACATACATACATACATACGTACGTACGTACATACATGCAGACATGTACATACATACGTACATACATCCATATGGCCTGCATACACAATAATTATAATATAGTGTCTGTATGACATTGTGTGTGCGCGTGGGGTTTCAGCTGTTGGTGGTGAACTCTACTCAGAGTTACGGATATATCAGTTTCTGTGTGGTCATTGAACAATCACCTAGCGTATACTTCAGGTGTTAACTTAAAGTCACAAGAGAGCCACTGAACATTTTGTAGGAATAAAAGGTTTTATTCTTTACATGTTGGTATCTCACGGTTGCATCCTGAGTTTCATTCCTGGTAAGTAGCCTAGGCCTATTATAATTCTTCGTTCTGACCTAACTTGACCGGCGTTCGGTGCATTATGACGTTTGCAAATATTTGCCAAAAACTATGAGACGAAATTCAAAATTATAAAAATCGAGTTATAATGATTAACCCTTTAATGCCGAAATGGTAGTATATGGCATGGGAAATCCTATACCTCCGGCATTAAAGGGTTAAGCTATGTTTATCGATTCTTATTACCTAGTTAAATGTAAGTGTTCAATGAGCAATAAATAGTGAACTTGGTTTATTCGCAGTAGCCTAACCAATCGATTCTCTGGTTAGAGGTATCGACATGTAGGGATGATACATCGAGCAAACCATTCAGTGGTTCAACGCCTTTTATTGATGCCTGGTCAGCAGTCAACTAGGCTTGGTTATATAATATGTGTAAAATAATCGAAACAATAATATCCTTCATATCAAAATGTTATTGGAAAGAACACAGAGAAGTATAAATTCGTTTAATCCGCACTGTCATGCGTTCTATTGGGTATGCATTAGGGTGGATCGGAAAATGTTTTTCATCGTATAAGATATTAACAGCGAGGAAAGGTTGCCTTTTGTATACGTAAGTAACTGTGTAAAATTGCTTTTCATTTGAAGAACAGCTTGAGACGCTGACTCCCCAACGAGATTGTAAATCGATCGCCTGAACTAGAATGGCGAAAATTGCAAGGTTCACATGTAGTTTTTAACGAAGTTCTGCTTATTTCTTATGCGTGCAAATGTTTGCATGTAGGCCCTATGTAGGCTACTTCTGATTTCAGATAAAAAAAATAGCCTACTTGTGTAGAAGTATGAAGGAATTATTGATGTATCTATCCATTTAAATGAATGTTAAGCATTCTCATACGAACACATTTTTAGGTGGTAAGCACAGTGGTCACTTTCAAAGTTTTTAGCAAGAGCTTGTGAAAACGAAAACAGGAAATTGTGAAAATTGGTATTTTTGATAGAGGTGTCAAAATGTAAATTACCAGTGTATGCCTGCTCTGTTTAATTTTTCATCATTAATGGCTAGAGCGAAAACATGTAGCCTACTTTGCTAAAGATCAAAGGTGGTCGGTAAAATCTATAGCCTACCGGGTAATATAATATAATGTGTCAATATGCAAAGGGCAAGAGACAATCATGCCCTCATGTGTGGGTGTCCACGGTATTAAGTAAGCTTACAGTCATGGAGGTGTAGCTTGACGTGCTTTTGTAGAATGTGCAGCGGGACGTTAAGTGAATCTTCCAACCAGCGATATGTGGAAGAAGTTGATCTCTCTTTTATCCCTCGGCACAATTATACTTCCACGTTCAGCTATTGGTGATACGAAATTCTGGGATTCAGAAAGAATCTCGGGTGACCCGACAGCAGCTCGTGAAGGTAAGCAGACAATTAGAAATATCACAGCGTAATCATACGGTATATGTCAACTGATAAATAGATGTTATTAAAGAGCTTTTTAAAGTTCTGAAGGACAAACTAGAAGTTATTCACATGCTGCACGTACAAACAAACCAACGCGCAATTTATGCTTCTTCTCGTTAATTTTTTTCTAGAATCTTGTCAGGGGGGTATCTCCTCTGAAAGCTGCTTTTTCTCAAGGGGCCCTGTGCACTGGGGCGCCTCAGAACGGTTCGCCATACTAGAGGCGTTATAAAATGCTTAAATACAATACAATGTTATGTGTGCATGTGGGTTGTTTCGTTTCACAATCACTGTAGACATTAAGATGATGATGTCGATGAAGTCAGGGGTCCGGTTGCGCCGCATTGGATAACGCACTTGCAGGGAGATCAGCGGAACTTGGTTCGATTCCCGCAGCCCCCGTAGGATGGACGGTATGCATCAAGACAATCGCAAATAAAAGTCGATCGAAGATGTCTGAAAACAAAAATCGCTTTCTACAAATTAACGACTAATGCCTGCTGCCAAGTCGTTATGCTATAGGGTAACTACGAAACATACCAGGAATACTGTTACCGCCAGATATAGCCTATACCCATAATGCACGTGTGAGTGAATTTATTTTTATCTTGATATTGATGCATATTTCTGCAACTTTATGGCTGCATTTTCAGGTATGCTGATGAGACTGAGATACTGCCATGGTGTTTTCATGGTTCAGTGCGAACCGTGTGAAGTCATTCGAATCGTCAATGTGAGCTACGCAGCCAGCCGACTGCAGCAGAGGAATCCTATTCAAGGATGCCCTGATATTATCAGTTTCCAACACGAATTCGATTGTCTACGTCCTGACCAAAACAAATACCTTCAACAAATAAAAAGAAGCTGCGACGGAAATCAGAGTTGTGAGTTGAAACTGGAGAGTTCTGATGTTGCATGTGGCTCGTTCAGAAGGACCTGGTCTTGCTGCATGGAAATGTACTACAGATGTGTACCAAGTAAGTAAAAGCATTGAATTTAATCCGGTGAAAATTACACGGTGACCACTCACATTTCATGCACAATTGCACATGCATAACTTTGTAGGCCCTAATCAAGATTAGTAGACCTAGTTCATGGTTGAAACCATAAATTATTTCGTCATAAACATCTCAGCTAAAACGAAATTGCAGGCACGAGAGTTGTTGCGTTATAACTTTCTGACTAAGTGCATAACATCTCTGCAGTAGCCTATTTATAAAACCTGAAAAGTTTTATTTGGACGTAGATACATATAATATGCTAATAGGCTGAATATTATAATATTTGGTTATTATGGTCAACTAGAACTGCAAGCTTTCAAATGATATTTCATTACGGTACAGAAAGTTTTCTAATCCAGACTGCGTTCTTTTTGGCCAATGACTTATATGGAAACGTCAATAACGTATCTCTGCAATGCCAGTCGTCAGATTTATCCGTAGATTCCGCTGTGTTGGCATTTAATAGTTCTGACGAGGGAGTCTGCTACCAGGTGTCGTCGAATACAAATAAATTGAGACAACGTTGTGAAGGCAAGGGATGTTCTGGAGTATCTATATCCGGAGCGACAGGCTGTGGACAATATAGACATAAAATTATTTCTAATCATGGCCTCTACGTCTGTTACATTTGTCAAGGTAGCAAATTGCAGCAAATAATCCAAGTAGCATCACAATTTTCAGCATTCGGTCAAACAACAATGAGGAAGAGCATTAGTTCGATGGCGGCAACAGCAAAGAATCGATCGTCAACAGCGACGCAGTTTTCAAATGTTACAAAGAACCGATACCAAAGTCAAGGTGAAGAAACAACGATAACATTGGCGGCTAAGACATGGTCTGCAACAGTAACATCTTCGTCATCAAGGACTACGAAAACACATTTAGCCACAGCTGAGACTACAACTGCAGCCAAACGTTCAACTGCGACTGAGTATGCAACAAGAAGAGCTTTGCCGTCAATCATGGCTGAGTCTTCCACTAATACGGCATATTCCGAATCGACTGTGTCTGCAAAGGTAGCAGTGTATTGGGAAACGATCGAGTCTGCAACAGGGACATCAACCAACCTCATCTCAACAGCGGGATGGAATTGGTTCAGTGAAGGTCAGGCTACGACTTTGTTGCAATGTCTATTATTAGACCATAATAAACAATGACAATTTCTATGGCGCCGTAACGCAGCCATGCCGCTACAAGGGCGCCTTGACAGCGACAAAATACACATTCATAGACAAGCGATTACCATAACCATGGATCGGACCTTTATGCATGATGGCTATGGCGTTATAATAACTATGAGCCTCAACAACTGGGACGTGGTGGTGATAGGAGGCACGTTCGGTGCCTTGAAGTCTGTCGGTTGTGGGTTCGAATCCGACTCAAGATGCTGCGTAGGGACCCTCAGCATGTCTTTCACTCGCAAATTGCTCAATTCTTCGAAGTTAAACTTCGATTCAGTGTCCGTCCTGTAGTCGGGAACGCCTCTGAGTGGAAATATCGAACGGGCGATATAACAAGTGCTCACACCGACACTCACGCATGCAGGCTATTGCGGAAACAAGATGGAATGGTAACTTTGACGAGTGTGCATTGTGGAAATGATTTGATCAGGCAGTACTGTATATTTTGATATCTTTTGATATTACTGGGTAGAGCGTTTCACGATGACCTGGACTCTCTGTTATTTGTAGGTAACATCCTGGTCGTTGGTGGGACATCGTTGGTCGTTGTAGTTCTGCTGTGTCTCTTCGTTGGATATGTCTTCGGCAGAAAAAGGTCAGCTATAAATTAGCCTATAATTCACTATTTTAAACACACACTATATATATATATAATATATATATATATATATATATATATATATATATATATATATATATATATACTTTTAAAGTACACGCAACTGGGGGCTTGCGTATCTAAATTACCTGGGGATTGAGGGCATATACGCATGAGAGGGCTTGTCTCAAGTCCTCATAAACGAGTTGGTCAAAATGGCTTAAAATACCTAGATTCGTGCTCATTTAGTGTTTTTGGAAAAAGTCTTCATAAACGATTTTATATATTATTCGTACTTTTGTTTATTTTGAGTACCTATCACGTTGCGCCACCTATCCGCGGTTTAAAGAACTAGTACATGCTGACACCTCGCCTGGTTAATGGGGACTCGATACGACATTGTTAATAGGACCCGCTTATGAGGACTTGACAAGTCCTCATAAACGGGTCC
Source organism: Lumbricus rubellus (assembly GCA_945859605.1). Lineage (NCBI taxonomy): Eukaryota > Metazoa > Annelida > Clitellata > Crassiclitellata > Lumbricidae > Lumbricus > Lumbricus rubellus. Next base: position 30,186,879 of record OX243822.1, on the reverse strand, counting down.
CATTAACACTGACCAACAACGACAAGGCGTTCGAGATCGGAGCGTCACTAATCTTGTTTCATGTTTCAATTATTCTCATCCTGATTGTTCTAAGAGCAACAAAGAGCGCCGATTTTTGATTATAACAATTTGCTACTAAGCGCAGTGTAGAAAATCTAACATAGGCTTAGGCCTCATGCAAAATTAGCCAAGTCTAAATAAAGGCTCTGCAGAATATAATCCGAATACGATTCTTTGAATGATTGTTAAGCGTCCGACGCGTTTATATTTGAACTTACATTGCTTTCATTATCTAATGTGCATTTGTGCTTTGCAGTACGGAAAGAGTCATAAAAAGTGCACTTGTCAAAATTTTCATGAGAAGACATGAAATTCAAGGCACACAAAATCTTTGATAACATTTGCTATTTTTTATTTAAGCGAAATACAGGTCCAAAAGATTTCGCCATTATTTTAATAGTAGGTCTAGTAATAACAATAATACTTTTACTTACTACCACTACTACAAATAATAAAAAAATTACGATAATTTATTTTCTGTCGTAGCACAGCACATGCCGTTACAGAGGTGCATCGACAATCATACACAATCATTGAGATACAGGCCAGGTAGGCTATTCTGACACAGGCAGCCACATAAGGCGTCAAAAGAGTGCCTCTCCAAAGCCAGAAATGACCCAGTGTCTCTCTAAAGGCAGATAATAACCCAGTGCCTCTTCGTAGGCGGATATAATCCAGTGCCTCTATATGGGCAGGCGCTTTCGTGAGGTTGCTGTTAAGAGCTATATAAATGCATAAATACACACATGCACAGATACATACATGCATGCATACATACATGCATACATACATACATACATTTATGCACCCATTTATTCTTGCATACACACATACATTACTGACTGCTACATTAATGGTTGCAATAAAAATCCTTGATTGATTGATACAAACCAAATCCTCTCCAAAGGCGGATATGGTCTTTTGATTTGAAAATTTAAGCGCCTGACTTAATTTAACCCTCGAGTGCCCAAGGGGGGGGTCCGACCGGACCCCAGGCCTGTTTTTCCCGGATAACTTTTTAAAGGCTACGGATCTGCAGAAATGCTTTTAGGTATTCCTAGACCAACCATTTGGGCATAGAATGGTGTATTTTGCGTGAGTGTTGTCCTACCCTGTACCCCACAACCACAGCATATACTAAGGGTACCGCAAGATATGCGGCTGATATTCATTCAAGCGTATAGGCTTCCTTCGGTAAATAACGCTAGCAAGCATAAAATGTGTCACGAGATTATTACACTATTATTTAACACCAGGTGGTGTTATTGTGATATAAGATACACCAATCGATTGCAAATTCATTTGGGATCACATAGAAGTAAATTCTGTAACGATATTCCAATCCTTTCTCAAGATATTTACAAAAACCGTTGGGGTCCGCGCGGACCCCCTCCTTGGGCCTTCGTGTACCAAAAAATACCTTGGGCACTTAAGTGTTAATGAACATGGAATATGAATGGATGATTGTCATTGGTGATATTTTACGATTCATTTAATTTCTATTAACAAACGTACGAGTCTACGTCACTGCGAACCAGTCGACCTGAATACTTACATGAACATGAATGTAAGACTTCTTTCCACTAATGTGAGTTGACATTAGCCGATAATTATTATGATTTTAGTAGGCTTCTGCGCACTTTGACGTTTCTTTTATTAACTTTCAGTTGCCATTTTTTAATTTTCTCTAAGTACTCTAGATTAAATCTGTCTTTGCTATGACTGTCTAAACATTACTTTGGTATACATCTTATATTATTTTATTAAGATCATATCATTTTTAACATGAACTGCAATCTCAGGCATCCCTAGCTACGCTCACATTTTTCGTTTACCATTCAACTTAATATTTAACAAAATTATATTGCCGCGCACATCAATATCCATCGATATACATTATTATATCTAGGCCGTATCGGAAAGTCAGAAAGCTAGCGATGATGAGGAATCAGGAAGCAGGACTTAAGAGCTATAAAAATGCATAAATACACACATGCACAGATACATACATGCATACATACATGCATGCATACATACATACATTTATTTAGCAGAGCGGTTAACGCTCTGCTAACATCTAAAATGATTCACTCAAATATTTTCTGTGGCTAGTATGCCTACGTAAGCACTAGGTCTAGTTGTTTTTAACTTGTTTTGTACATCCGACTTTTCACTCCATTTGTCGATTCAATACAAGGTTGGCATTATACATGTATTAATGCGACACGTATTAACAAGACAATAATAAAAGTTGACATTAAGCGTAATATCAAGGATTATTAGAAATGACTAGACGGTCTAGATATAACTCCAGATACAAACTTTTAAATATATTTTTTAATGAGGGCGTAATCATGATGCTGGTAAAAACACACCACTATTGATGTGACAAATGTGGCATGTTTCCCACAATGCTAATTACATCGTTTAATCTAAGAGCGTCGATATCCTAATATCAAAGTTATCAGATGAGACGATGATCGATGTTCATCCGACTTCTCACTCCATTTAATTAATCAGTGTGAGAAGGTCCTTGTGAGAAAGTTTCTTCTGAAAAATGTAGATGAAGAAAAGGTGACTAAACATCGCTTGCCAGTCATTCGTTTGAAAAAGGCAACAGTCGAAAAGGACCACAATGTCATCTTCTTCTGATTACAGAAATTGACCAAAAGCTACAGATTCTGACAATACTTTTGTCCTGTCTGCCCACAGTAAGTTGCGGTACAGATAATATTCTAAATGCCGTGTTTATGCCTACTTGTTGTCTATCTCCAACAGTTAAAAAAATAGAATGCCTAAAGATAAAAAAATGCTGTTGACTGTAAAGTAATGGCACACGTCCAAAGCAGTGAATCTCTGAATTTCTGTGATTGTGTTTCCAACAACAGAAGACTACGCGAATTGACTTTTGTGCCAATGCAAGACTTCTGGACTTTTCCTAAATCTGAGTGGCTCTTGAGCAACGGTCAACAACCAGATTTGAATTTAATCATGCTCTATCGATGAACCTCTTTGGTCTTTCTCCAATGAATGCGATTTCTCTGACCACGATCTAAAACACAAATTTAATTCTAAAATTAGTAGAAACGGCAAGTCAAAGGCAATTGTAGCAAATATTTTGAACTATTGTACAATTATAATTATTATGCTATTTGTAGACCTAAATCTAATTACACTCTAAACTAGTAAACACACGAGTTGTGCAGTGAAAATATAAATCGCCTGCTAACGTGCATTGCAGTATTTAACTCTGCAGGAACAAACTAACTTTCAATATGAATTTATTAAGGATGTATAATTACCCATAAACATATTGAGGCTATGTTCTAATAGTCATTTAGCTTAACTATCAAACGTGGAATTATTCTCAAACATAAGACATAAGGCGGTCAAAAATGTACAGCCTACTCACGAATGGTCCCAATGTATGTAATGCAATGCAACCACCATTCAAAACTGTGCTATTACATTAAACACCCTTAACCCATTCGTGGCCATGTTCAAATATTGGAACATACAAGAAAAGTCTGTATATTTTTAGCAGGGTACCAGTCGAATGTTGTATTCATAAAGACATGACGTCATTGGACATTATGAAAGTGAAGGACGCTTGTTTTATAAAAATCTGGGTGATTTTTGTTTGATAAAAAATTCTGTAATTGTAAAATTTAGCCGTTAGGAATATACGAAACTTCAAAAATTCATATCGCGTGAACCTGCGCAGGTAAGTGTACTTCATGTATGTATTTTAATTAGCTGAAATATTGTTTTTGTTGTATCAAATAGCAGTTTTGTTCTGTTGTCGCGAAAAGCTGGCTTATTATGCAAAAATCGAAATGTTCCAATAGTGGAACATGGCTACATGGCAATCCAATTCTCAGTAATTTAGCAGTGCATTCACTTCTGTGATTCAGTGTGCCAATTTGTGTATTACTCTGTCCTAAATCAAGCACAGTTTAATTCTTTCTCAATTCATATAATATAATTTGTTGCGTTCCGATAATATTATGTAAAACTTGTCATAGTAGCCTAAGAAAAAACTTGTTTATGCGTTCAACAGTCATTGACTTGCCTATGTTTCAGCCACAATGAATGTAGGGCCTACGGACTTTTTATGGGAAGAAAAAAGTAAAAACTGTAACTGCCCCAACACTAAACGAATTACTTGACAACATTACAACCCGCAGTTTCAGTTCTGCAGACGTCTTCATAACACTGCCTGGTGATGAATCTGATGGTGACTCTGACAAATCTGATACAGAAAAAGGCAGCGATTATATTGCAGATCATTTGACAAACAAGATTTTGAATGCACCAGCCGAAGCCACAATAGATGCAGAAGATAGTGAGGACAGTAATGGAGAGGAAGAGGACAGTGTAGCTGTTCCAGAAAGCAGAGCTGCTGCAAAGAAGAGAAAAATTTCCAAGACTGTGGAAAAATGGAAGAAAGGTGACTTGAAGCCCCAGCACGTTGATGGTCTGAGCACCGTTTCTCAACAATGTGATCACACCAAAAACACCCCGACATATACGTTTGAAATGTTTTGGCCAATTGAATTCTTTGAGTACATCAAGAACCAGTCTGAACTGTATGCCAGACAGTGCAATGCTACCAGTATGTTTGAAGTAACAGTAGAGGAACTGAAACTCTTCTTCACAGTGCTTATGATATCGGGTTATAGTTCACTACCTTGAAGAGATCTATACTGGAGTTTAGACGCAGACATCAGAAACGAAGCTGTTGCCCAGGCCATGCCAAGAAACAGATTCAGAGCTATACTCAAGAATCTTCATTTTTCTGACAATACCAACTCATCACCTGATGACAAATTTTCCAAGGTTAGACCGCTCAAATGGTGGTGGCAAGTTTTCACACACTTGATGTCTGCATCCTTGTCCAATGCCTGGATACTGTACCGAAGACAGATAAGAAGTGGAAGAGCTACAGCAGCTGAGAAGGCTGACAGCAATTTTGATGACGAAGAACTGCCTAAACTGGATTTTTTGGGCTTCGTTCGAAGCATTGTGGCTAACTATTTGCTGTTGTTCAGTGAGCCACAGAATCTGAGCAGACCATCCTCATCTGCAAATAGGAAAGCCGTTCTTATGAGAAACATTCCAGACAGTGTCAGACTTAGCAGCAATGTCCAGCACTTTCCAGACAATGTGAAACAGGGTAGATGTCGTGTCTGTAAGAAGAACACAACTTTCAGCTGTGGTGTCTGTCGCGTTAACCTGCACCCAGTGAACTGCTACAAGGACTATCATAAATAGGTCTCAAATTGACTGCATGCTTACCTGCAAATGGCAGTATAGCATAACAAAGCAGAGGCAAGGACAAGAACAGGCTGTCACTATGGCACTTCTCTAATGACATAACAGATATTATGCATGGTCCAATATTGGAACAATGCCACGTTCCAATAATGGAACAAAATTTCCATGAGCTATAAAAATGTTTTTCAATGAAATTTTCACAAATCTAAGTTGATTCCTGTTATTAGTCAATATTATGTTGTAAAATATCTAAAAATTTCATCAAAATAAAATTTGGCCATGAATGGGTTAAGTTATGTCTTCCTACGTATCTGCTACTGGTGACGCATGTCATCCGAAAACCTGTGGTGCTCCTTAAGGTTCTCTTCTCAGTCCCTTTACAATCAGTAAACTCAATTTCTCATCATCGCCTATAGTTTCAAGTTTCAAGTTTTTATTGATCCATCAACATACACGATATTATGATCACATAATATGATAGTAAAATTACATATATGCATGGCTTACACAGTAATGCGGTGCGGAAATTTAATAAGAAATTCAAATAAGTCAGCCAGCAGATATATCAAGCCAAAAGCAATCATAGCAGAGGATGTCACATAGAGGGTTTAGGAACAACAGGCCCACCAAAGGGACACAGTCCCGCTAGGAGGGGGCCTATTTAGCTAGGTATAAATAACAAAATTTAAGATGACAGCTTACAGAACGATAGGTCTATAGAAACACAAACTATAGTGACAGCAATAGCTATGCTGTAGAAAAATAGGACGACAACATTTAACTATCCATATATATCTCTTTCCTCAATCACATTCAGATGTTCAAAATCATATACGCCACGCCATTACCAAGATTTCAACCTCGATCGTCGGCAGACTGTCATGCCTCACCTGTTCAAAATATAATTGCTTATTAGTCAAACCTTCTAGGACAGAAATGGCTTATATAACCTGTATCCATATAAGTGGCACAAATTGGCATATGGTTCCCATATGAAGCCAATATGGTGTTAACATAATTATAAATAATGTAATCTATATGTAGGCCTACCATCGGGTGAAACAAGATAAAAAATTGTTTTAACATTATGCATTCACTATATATGGACAATTAGCTGCTAACCATGAATAGACCCAGAGATATGGAGATATACCATAATATGGGTGTCATATGGTTTTCGCCCTTATGGGCAAAAATGCCATATGACGCCCATTGTGAGTCCATATTGCTTTGCTGTCAGGGTTGCCATCAGTAGCGGCAGGATGACTGTTGCTCAGCAGGTCTAAGATATTAAATATAACGAGGATATTATCCATCCAAACAATTTTTTGGCATGTTATAAGGCAGGTCAAGTGTGAATTAGGCAGATGGAAATAAATAATGACCTGCCGTGGCCTGTGTTAGCGCCGTCACTGACTGTTTTGTCCGACCACAACAACCAACTTCGTCGATTGTGCCAAATACTTAACAACTAGTACACTATCCATACCAATCGTGCAGTTTAAACTCGATCACTGGTAGGCCTGACATCCTATGCCATTTTATACAACGTCGATTCCTCTCAAGTAAGATGCACACAAACAGCCCAGAGCGCTATCGCTAAAATTGTTCTTTAAGTAGAAGTTGGATCGATCAAAATAATTGATGATCAGAAAGAAGCTGCATTGATAACTTCAATTAGTTGTGGTAATGTGGTTGATTGACAAAGGCGATATTGTGACACGTGAGTAGGCCCCAACTGTTATGGACATTAATCACTGGGGTGTAGTTTGGTTTCATGGTTGTATTTTTGATTGTATATTATTATTATTATCTAACTACATCGCATATGTTATGTCATGCAAATTTTGATTTTTGCTATTTATCTACGTTTATTCCATCGCTTTTAACTTCTTCTTGCTCGGCTTATTGATTAGCTTATACAGCGTGATGAATTTAATTACACATGCAGGAAAAATAGAATTCTCTACTGACACACCACCTGGTGAATCTATTCATCAATGTTGTAGGCTACTACATTACAACACTGGCCATAATTTCGGCGAATTGCTCACATACAAAATATACATTTTGATTATTTGAAACATTGTCGTATCATTTAGTCACAGCCTCGGACGCTCTAAGCCTCTTTATGAATTTCGATGACCTTTTTATCCTTATATTTATTATTATACAATGGTAGCAGGTTGAAATGCCTGCATGGCTGCAGAGAATAATGGATTATGCTGGAGAAAAATCTGAAGAGTACGGGCCAACTGGACATTGAAAGACTTTACTGTCAGTGAGTAGGCCTAGGCTAGTATAGTAGTAGGCCTAGTCGACTGCCGGATGATGCGCTTGCAATGCTATTTGAATGATGTTAGTGGTCGAATAATAATTATGAAAACAGAATTACAAATTAGGCCTATCATAACACGCCATTCAGTGCAACCAGCCCGCGGTCCCCCATTTTATCTTAGACCTCGTAACAACAAAAAATAATAATGAGTGTAATCTGAATAATCAAAGACCATGGACAAGCTAAATTCATAGACCTAATTATTTGCCGTCGCATTGTCTAGGCTACTATAATGTAGATGGCCCAAATCATAAAAAAACTATTCAAACTGAAACACAAACAGCCTGAAATGGGCTTAATAAAACGTTAACAAATTCATTCATCAATTGTTGAGGCTTCATTGCTCATTCGTAGGTCTATATGAAATTAATGCCTGCCATGAAAAATTGGCTTGATTTCTTGTATTAGTAGCAGTACGTACATGTAGACCTACCCTAATGGCTATTACCATGTCAGAAGTCGACTTCAAGTCGGAAGTCGGTTGGTTTTCTGCCAAGTCAAGTCAAGTCGTTTTGACTCCAAGAAGTCGACTTCAAGTCGACCTCAAGTCACTTTAGGGTCAAGTGGGGTCAGATTAGCTGACCAAAGTCACTCCCAGGTTTAGTTGGACTTGTCGTTGGACCAGTAACTTGTCGGTGGACCAGTAAATTATCATGGAACCGATGGATTAGGCCTGCCTCTCTTAGCATACATGCAACGATCCGCAAGTTTCTGATCCCTCAGCTATTATTAATCGATCGGGTCTACTCGCTCATCATCACAATTCTCACGACTTCCAGTCTAGTCCACTCTGAAATTTTAAAGCCCCTCCTTTACCTCCTGTGTCGCCCGATGCGCTGCCAGCGCGAGGAAGGACTAAGTGCTAAGTGTGCCTTTACCTAGGCTGTACAAGTGCTTTGAATCAGGTGCTTTTTCAGTCAATCATGAAAAATAGTGTGAAGTATAATCGCTAGATGACAGGACCACGGGTTAGTCAATCCAACTTCCAGAGCATCATGACACGTCACTTTCGCAGCAATTATTATGATTATCGATCTTTTCTCAACAGAACCTAAACCACATGAAAAATCGGGTAATCTATCTATTTAGCATCTAAATTATTCTGCATTACATGGGTTTCAGCGTTTGACTGAAATAAGATTGACTGACGCAACAAATTCTGGCTAAACAGAGAAGGAATTCATGAAATTAATTTTTACTTTAATGGTGGTGATTCGATCAAAAGATTCTTGTTGATAATGGAGCTGGATTTATGAGCAAAATTGCTATTTAAATAGAAGCTGGAATGATAAATAATAGTTGTGGCTCAGAAAGGAGCTGGGCTGATTAAATGAATTTTTGCCAAAATGGAAGTTGCATTTGAAGAAAATTTAAGCCTAGTTAGAAGTTTGGATTAAGGAAAATAATTTTGCTGTGCCTGGCGAATAATTCAGAGCGCTTTTTAAAGCGACAAATTACCGGATTGATTAAAGAATTCTCATCATTGTAGAATTCTTATTTTTCGTTGCTAGATTATTTTATACTACAAACTGGAAGCAGTAGATTTGGAAAAAAAATTGTTTGCCTAATAGAAGCTGGACCGATGAAAGCTGGATTGACTGAAATAATGAAACTGTTTTCGTAAATGCCAGCTAGAGTAGTGAAAATCAGTTTCACTTCAGTAAAAATCTGGAACAGTGAAGTTTTTTGCTTAAATAAACAAAAGAATGACGGTAAAGACTCTTGCATAAATAGGCCTAGTAGTTGGATTGATAATAATTCTCAGTTTAAAAAATTGCTGAAATGATGAGAACAATATTGTTGTTTTAACAGAATTTGAATAAGCGGGTTCGACATCTCAGTGACCCAATTCGACAACACAGTCACCTGATTCTATCGTATATTATGGATTTGCGATTTTTCAATTTATATAATCCGTCATCCATGATAGAATTTACCTTAACCCACTGCGCACGCGCACCAAGATATCGAATCCGCTTATTGATGAAAATGTTTTTTTCTCTTAAATGGAAGCTCGATTGATGAAAGTTATCACGGATTGGTAGGCTGTCACTTGCCAACGCCATGTAGAGCATTTAGCAACGTAAAACTATGGACAACAGAAGTCAGATTGATAAAAATAATTATGCTCCATTGAGGTGAATAATTTGGACACTGAAACAATAGAACTAACCAAATTTGCATATTTCATGTATAGACATAAATCTATATAAAAGCAAATTACATGGTATATCTTGGGCAATCAAAATTTACTTAAGACACTGCTCTTTCTGTCTCTTCGTGATTCAAACTCTAATTCTTCAAAAAGGGGCTCAAAACTCACTATTTCTCCTTGGCTTTCAATCACATGGATCTTTAACTGCATCTTCCTCTGGTGGCTGACTGACCGGGCCTCAGATTCACATTTTATATGTGACCTTGCGCAAGTTACAAATATTTAATAATATTAAAAATAGTAATAATAGTAATAGTAGTAATAATAGTAATAATAGTAGTAGTAGTAGTAATAATAATAATAATAATAATAATAATAATAATAATAATAATAATAATAATAATAATAAAAATAATAATAAAAATAATAATAATAATAATAATAATAATAATAATAATAATAATAATAATAATAAGTAGGGCCTTCCCAGAGTTTCATTTTATATTAAGCGTTAGTGAAGTCCTAAGGGATCCTTTATATCTTGGGGCAAAAAAGTAAAATAATAATAATAATAATAATAATAATAATAATAATAATAATAATAATAATAATAATAAATTATAATGGGCATCATGTTGCAATAAAACTGTAGGCCTGGTAAAAAACACTTTAAAATCTACAAAACTCAAATAGCCTATATCCAACCAGTTCATGGTAAAGCAATATACACATGTAAATATGTTTGCACATTTCAGGTGTGGCCAACATTCTTCTTCAAAGCCAAAGATCATATCTCTCTGACTATAATATCAACTCAACTCTGGATTAAAACCTAAATACGTGTGCAATCCCAAGTGACCTTTGTCGTCATCAAATTATCTACAATGCAGTAATGTTGACCAATGGGCATTGTGACAAACAGCACAGAACATGGTCAGAGGAAATGGATTGCTCAACCAAACCACCTCAAGAACCAGGCAGACAGACCTTGTGATCAAGTATCATAAAAGAAGATATTAACAAAGATATTTAGCTTTATTTTATCAACAGATAGTAAGGACAAGAGGACTACATAGCTGGAATAGTATAATTATTTTATCGAAATAGTATGGTTATTACTTGTCTCAATCACCAAGTTGAGAAACATATTGCATTCAATATCATAATTAATACTTTAAAAGAATGCTATAAAATTATTGAGGTTTTCTATATCTGGTCTTCTATGTACAATCTGTTTAAATGCCATGGTGAAGGAAACTTAGGGTCCCACGACAATAATTGGTCTACCAACAACTCATTTACTGACAACTCGTCTACGGACAACTCGTCTAACGACAACTGGTCTACATGCAACTCGTATTGATAAAATAGAACCTTAAATGAAAGCTGGATTGATGATTTTCTTTCATGCATTTCAACATGCATCCAGCTTCAACTTCAGATCTAAAAAACCTTCACCCAGCTTCTATTATTTCACCTGTAAAAGACCTATCATCTAGATTCCATTTTTCTTGCGTTTTTTCATCAATCCAACCTCCAGTTCACTTGTAAAAAAACTCATCCAGCATCCATTTCTCAATCACTAGACCAGTTGTCTGTAGACTAGTGGGTAGATGAGTTGTCATCAATCAACAAGTAGACCATGTAGACCAGTTGTAGTGACACCGAAACTCAGATAGTCATAATGTGTTTTAATACTTTTACCATTTCTAAGTGGGAAAATGAGACATTAAGCCCCTCATAAAACCTTTTATGTCCACAATCCGCCATACCACCTACACAAGGGCCTCCTGTGCAAACAAATTGTATGGTGGGCGACTGTGACCTTGCCGGGATATGCAAGTGCACAGTGGTGAAAGGCAAGAAAGATGAACGGTGGAAGATATCAAGACAAGGGGAGATAGTGTCTCTTAAAAAACACAGGGAGGAAGGAAACTGGAAACCACCTCCATATTTTTCCAAGAAAGACTGGTGAAGGAAGGGCTTTTGGGGGCAGTACTCGATGAAAGAATGGGGGAACCCATCAGGAAGACCAAAGAAGATGATGATGGACTGGTTGATTGATGGAGAAAGTGGACGAGGACACAAAAGAAGCAATGAAAGAACACAGAATAGACAAGAAGGGTGTCTTTAGAATCTTGGACCTGCCTAAGGGCAGAACGCTAAAAAGAAAACCATTTCTAGAGGCCAACATAGGTTTTGACTGAAAAAATTATATATGAAATTCAGGGTTTCAGTGATTAGCTTAGCACACAGCTTTATACTGTTTTTTTTATTGCAGCATTATTTTTTTCATATACCCTAACTAAGATTGATCTATCCAATTTCATTAATGAAGCTCGATTAGTAAGATTAGGCCTAAATAAGGCATAATCAAAGATTGGTTAAAGATAATTTCTTAATTTAAAAAGACCAGCCAATTTTGTGATCTGGGCTTGTAGGTCCATTTGGTTAGATAATAATTATGCTTTTCAGTGTCAGGGTTTGACCACATGAACTATATTCCTTAATGCATGATGCATGGTTATTGGTCAAGCTTAAATTAATATTCTTCATCAGTAGATTTGGGGCATATTGAAGTTTGGACACTTTCATCTGTTTTAATTATTTTAATATTGTGGCAGGTTATATCTTCAAAAGTTTTCGAAATGTTCAGAGTGAATTTTAAACTTTGAATGAATGTTATTTGGTCAAGTGAAATAGACATATAGTTTTCGGACGACATTGTTCCAAACACTGAGCAAGTTATAAATGAATCTGTAATCCCAACTTTCATTAGGGTGAGCTATAATTAACTCTTTTAACAAATCTTTAAATTAGTGTATTAGAAGCATGGACAGACTATTTACCAGGGTTATCTATCGTTTCAACATTCTAAACTATTCGCTCAATGCAGTATTATTATTTTCCATAACTCCAACTTCTACTTTGGCATGAATTCCTTCCATCATTTCAGCATCTCTTTGAGCAACAATTCTTGTCTATCAATCCAACTTCTATTTAAACAATTATATTTCATCAATGCCCCTCAAATGTCAGCAAGAACCTTTTCACCAATCCGCCTTGTATTTAAGAACAACAATATTATTGTTCTTAACAAATCAGATTGATGAGAATAATTATTATTCTCATTAATCTGACTTTAATAAATAAGCAATCAACCAGTATAAAAAAATTAATGCCAACTGTCAGTACATAGAATAAGCCAACTCATCATTCATGCATTCTGCTTCGATTTCGTTGACCCGACTTGTGTTCGACCAACCACGAAACCCAAGCAATGGTCAATAATTATTATTATTAATTAGCAACGCTGTGGACTCGGTGGTGTAGTGGGTATGTTCGTCGACTTGCAGCCGAAGGGCTGCATTTTCGAATCCACCTCAAGTCGCAGCGTAGGGACCTTGGGCAAGTCCTTCACTCGCAATTGCTCAGCGCTTCGGCGTGAAACTCAAATGCAGTGTCCGCTCTGCAATCGAGAGCGCCTCTGAGTAGTGAGCCTGAAGGGGCGCTATAACAAGTGCACATGCAAACAACGCTAGAATGAACGTTGCCAATAATTATAATTATATCACCACTACCAATAGAAATTCTTGGGGATAAATTTAGAAATTATTTAAGCAGTTTGAGGGAAAGGTTTAATGTATTTGCTTTCCCCGTGGTTTGGACTCTGTTTGTTTAGACATGACTTCGAGAATCTTATCTTAAAATAATGTCCGCCAGTCGCAGGTTTTCAAACACAAGAAGTGGGATTTACTACTCTACGTTTCGGCCATCTAGCGATTAGGTCTCTATTAGGCCTACTGCAGATGGACGTTGCCTATAATTATATTGACGTTGAGAGAAATAACATGCTATTCAATAAAGTTGTATTACATAGAATATATTTTGCACTTGTGTGCCTAAACTTTTCATGTTATACTTTACTGTCATTTTGTGACTGATAAACTTAGCCTAAGTGCGTTGAATGAAACAACACGTTATTCAATAGTTGGCCTATAATATAATAATAATAATAATAATATTATTATTATCTTTTCTTTATTGAAACGCCTGCAAGACGCACTGCTCTTTACATTTACAAGTTATGCAGTAGGCTAATCTTAATTAAACTAAACTACCAACTGAGCAGACAGCTTTGCAATTACAATGGCGCTAATAGCAGCCTACAAATAAAATCCGCCCAACGGGGGCTCGAACCTGCTACATCTCGCACTCTTGGCCAGCGTGTTAACCATTACTCTACCGCCCCCCGCGTTGCTTGCATTACATAATGTGGGCCTATGGTGCTCAGACTGAACATCTTCACCCTCCATCCGTCTCTGTGTTAACGGGTTATATAGGCCTACTTGTTAAACTAGTAGCACTTGGATTATTCTCATCAGTCCACCTTCTATTTCAGGAAGCAGTGTTTTTTTATCAATCCAACATCTAGACCTATTTAGCATAAATTGATGTCACGAGTCCCAGATCTGTCCATCCGAAAATAATTTCCTGTGAACATAGATGGCATTAAAATAGGCCTACTGCGGACGATCGGTAGTCGTAGTGAACTGTGAGTCATTTGTCTTGGGAGCAGCTGCTTATAGAATTAAAGTCGGACAATAGAATATTTGGGTAGCCTAATAATATTACTGAATCTTTATTTTGGACTATCTACACGAAAGGGTCTAGAACTCTTTAAATGGTGCCAAGAGTGGGCTTTCCGTAAATTTTGTGCTCTTACATATCGCCTAAACACAAGTCCTAATTAAGTTATTCACAAAGTTTCCCATAAATTAAACTGAACCCAGAAGATGAAGCATTTCTGCATGCTGATCATTCATTGAAAACCAACTGAAGAAATTAGCTGGCAAATATATAGAAGAAACAGCCCAAAAGCATTGAAATTAAAGTGGAACGTGGACTTACTGTTTTTTTTTAAATTTTGCTTCCTGCTAACAATTTTTCATCAGACGCAGTTTTCGATCTAAATACGTTTCCAATTCCTCGTGTGCGTTCTATTGAGCTGGAAATCCTTCGATCATTCTCATCCAATGACTACAAAATGAAACATAATTTAAGACACACTATAATTATTGTTAAAATGAGTAGGCCCTATCATAATTTGCTTTTAAATTAGTAGCAGAGCTAAGTAACACATGTTGGCCACAGCATATATTTTCTGCATTGACTGGAAGCTTAAAATTAATAAAAATATGATACAAAATTTTGCGTTGAAATTGAAGCTGGACTGATAAAAAGAACATAGAATGATATTCCGTGAAACGAGAGTTCGATCAAGGGGAAAATATGCTCTTAGATGGGAGTTGTAGGCCTGTTGGTCAAAATAATACTTGCGTGAATAGAAGCTTGGTTGAAGACCGCAGTTTTCATGAATATCAATTTTTTTAAATGATATGTTGCTAATAATAAATAGGCTAGACTAGCACAGGGTTGACTATAGGCCTATCATCCTATGCACATAATTTTTTTTATAATAGAAACACTGGTCTTTACGATTCCTGTTAACACGAGGAACACCTTGATTTTGCAAGTATAAATGCTTTGACTCTTCAGTAACGATAAAGAACGTTAATAGGTCTACATTATCTTATGTGTTGCTGGAAATTATTAGGCATGCTATTTTAGCTAAATGGATCAAACTCATAATATTATTAATAATACGCAAACGTTAAACTACAATTCTTACCTCGTCTCTGCCTTGCCATTCCACATTCCGTTAAACATATCCTACTGAATGGGCTCGTTAAATCCGTCGGCGTCCGATCACTGTGTCGTCAGACTGATACTGAGAAAATACATGCGCACTCGTCTCCCATAGATAATTGAAGAACACAGCATGACTTCAGACTAGCTTCAAACGACCGATCAAAGAGCTAGCCGTCTTCTGCAGCCCCTTTCTTCTACATGTATAATAGAGGGCTGACTGTTTTATTGGGGCAGCCAGCTGCGATCGGTGGCGGCGCGCGAAAGAGGAAGGGGGTCGACCTGGGCAACACTTTAGCAGGGTCAGCCAAAGAAAGTCAAGGATAGATACACGAATACAATTTCGAAAGTAGGAAAACAAAGAAAGGAAAGAAAGAATCACCCCTTTCGAAATTTGGAAGTTTGCTTAGCTTCTTTGATCACTATTATGGAATCAGCATCACTCTCACAGTTCTACATTAGGCAATAAACAGAAGTACAGAAATGTAGAAAAGAAATTCTGCCAATACTCTCCTGAAGACGAGATTGTCAACATACAACATGTAGTCTAATTCAGGGCTTTTTAAAGTGCAGTTGTAGGCTACACAAAATGTGCAGTTCTAAATGTATACATTTGTCCATTTGTAGAAGTACTCATGTACAGTTGAATCTAGCAAAAAGGTCAGGGGCGTGTCCAGAGGGCCAATCCCGCCATGGCCCGCCCATTTAGAAAAGCCCACGTATCGCGGCTTTCATCCATTCAGTTTGAAAAAAGGGCAAACGCTTTTTATGGTATTTTAGATTTCTTGACCGGACGACTAAATAAGGTCGTCAGATTTTTTTAGGATGGGAAATTGGGCGAAAACGTTTCGTTAGGATGACT
>OX243822.1:29907978-30167978 GCA_945859605.1 Lumbricus rubellus | reverse complement strand
GCATGAATTTATGAATGAATTGTCTGAATTATTATAGCGAACAAATTGATTGACTGTTTGTTTAGTCATCTAACTGATTGCAATGTTTCTGTTATTCAATTAATGCTTCGTTTGTTGTAGGCAATGACTGCATGGCTGACTCACTCACTCACTGGCTGATTTTTTGGAACATTCGGTGAATGACTCACTAACTTTTTATTTGCCTGGCTGAATGACTAACTAGCTGACTGATTGTCTGTATGGCTGATGAGATTTGCCATCGAGAATGCTTTGATGTTTGAAAAAAAGACAACGCATTTTAAACTTTAGATGCTAATCGTACATGATTGCACCTATGCGCTTCGCTACAGACGGGTGACCGGGTGAATTTCAGAACCTTGTTGCGGAGTTTAAATCTAAATTAAAAACTCATTTATTCTCACAACATTATGACAAGATCTGTAGCGAAGCGCATAGGTGCAATCACGTCCTAAAAGTTGGGGGACCATAATGAATCACGTCCTAAAACTTGGGGGACCAAAATAATAAAGTTAGGGTACCACTCAAAAGTTGGGGGACGCGTCCCGTGGGTCCCATAGGGTGGTTGCGCCTATGGCGAAGCGTGCTTTCGTGAAAGACTTGTTTTTGTTGATTAAAGCGCGTTATAAATTCCTAATTATATTATTGTATTGTAAGACCTCGTTAGTGATGAAACTGGATACCTAAGCTAAGAAGTTTTCTGATAGCACGCATGTTGAGAAATTGACCATCCGCGATATTGCGATGGTGCAAGGTTAAAGTTTATTGTAAGTTCACACGCTGATCGGTGTCCAGGTGATTGATTGGCAGGCCGATTGATTATGTCAATATTTATTAATAAATGTCTGTTTGGCTGGCTGAATGTGTACTTAGTACTGTTGTCAAACTCACTGACATGTCTTTTTAGAAATTCGATGAATGACTCCCAGACTACCTGGTACTTCTCTGTTTGACCTAATGCATGGCTTCATGATTTTTGTATGTGCACTTGTTATAGCGCCCCTTCAAGCTCTCTCCTACTCAGAGGCGCTCCCGAATGCAGAGCGGACACTGCATCGGAGTTTCACGCCGAAGCGCTGAGCAATTGTGAGTGAAGAACTTGCCCAAGGTCCTTACGCGGCGAGGTGGATTTGAACCTCGAACCTTCCGGTTCCAAGGCAATGACGCCACCACTACACCACCGCGCCCCACATTTGGGGACATTTGATTTCTATCAAATTGACTGACTACTTTGTTGGCTGAATGTCCGCCTCTCTTTAATATGAAATACAGACTTTCTGCATGGATGATGTATTGATGTTTGCCTGAATAACAGATCGGATGACTCATCGACTAAATGGCTCACTTATTGAATGGCGATCTGGTAAACTGAATTGATGACCGGTTGGCTCTCTGACTGACTGACGGTATGCCATTTTGTCAAATTGTGTCAAATTTTTGTCCATTTTCTGAATGAACTACTGGCTGAATGACTTAATGATCGAATGACAAACTAACTGCCCTAACCGGTTGGCTCACTGAATGACTGATTGAATAGATCACTGACTGACTGATTGTAGCCTATGACACATTGATCGATTCAGTAACTGGCTGTTTGACTGAATGAATAATTATATCTGATAATGAATTATTTACCGACTCTCTGGGTTGCAGACCGCTTCCGTGATTGGTAATGTAACTGTTCAGTTAGGCCTACCTCTGATACTCAATGTCCGGATGGCTGAATAATGACTACATGGTTGGCTCGTTGACTGACTCATTGTTCAGAACATTCAGAGAATGACTCGCTGACCATTCGTTGCTTAAGTCAATGACTCGATGATTAAATGACTGAAAAATTGACTGAAAGCTTGGTTG
The DNA here is from genome assembly GCA_945859605.1 of Lumbricus rubellus. Classification (NCBI taxonomy): domain Eukaryota; kingdom Metazoa; phylum Annelida; class Clitellata; order Crassiclitellata; family Lumbricidae; genus Lumbricus; species Lumbricus rubellus. The sequence continues at coordinate 30,166,103 of OX243822.1, read as the reverse complement.
ATTCATTGTCATTGACTGAATAATTGATTTTCTGGAAACTTTGAATGGTATACTGGAAGAGAGTGGAATCAAGTGAAATTATACAGCCAAATGTAGCGAAATGGAAGAATCGATGAAGACGAACCATCAGTCTAGCAAAGGCATTGGGCACAATCTGTAATAGATATAGACATACCTGAAAAGAGAGATTCTGACCAATTGAAGCAATTTTATGCATCCAGAATTTTTTTGAAGTTTCTTGATTTCCGTTCATAAAATATTTATACTTCTTATTCTTCTTCACTTTTGAAGGTCTCAATATTACTTCTTGTTCCATTCTCGTTCTAGCAATAATTTTTATTCTACTTCTATTTCCACTGAACGAAAATCAAATAATTATAATTCTTAACCTACTTCCTATTCACGAAAATATCACTGCATTTTATCCTGGGACTTTTTGTCCGGGGACATTTTATCCGGGGACATTTTGTCCGGGGACATTTTGTCCGGGGACATTTTACCGGGGACATTTTTTCCGGGGACAATTTGTCCTGGGACTTTTTTCGGGGACATTTTGTCCGGGGACATTTTGTCCGGGGACATTTTGTCCGGGGACATTTTGTCCGGGGGCATTTTGTCCGGGGACATTTTGTCCGGGGACATTTTGTCCGGGGACATTTTGTCCGGGGACATTTTGTCCGGGGACATTTTTGTCCGGGGACTTTTTGTCCGGGGACTTTTTGTCCGGGGACTTTTTGTCCGGGGACATTTTGTCCGTCCACGCTCTGAAGTAACGCAGCTCGCAGGTCGTATGATTCAAACGCAATTTGCATAGCGCCAATACAATGAGGTCTCCCACGGTCAATCTGTGCAAGGCTTCCTCGGTTGTGTACTATTTGCGGCGGGGTGCTGAGATGACACCCGATTCCATTCATTATTTACGACCGGCAGCATCCGACAGGTCATGAACTGTAATATAACGACGACTGTTTCCTGTATAATGGACGTTCTCAGACGCAGAACCATACTACATGACTTGTATAAGCCTACACTTAATTAAAAAGTTTAGTAATTTTCGTGAATGTTTAGTTGCTCTAACATATTCAAATACCGGGCTGTTTTATATAAGGAATTTATAGAACTGCACAAATCCTTCTTCTCCTTCCCATCCTCCACGATAAATTACTTCCAATCAGAGGACAATGTCCATTAATTTTGTTCATACTTTTAACTGTACAGAAGTGCTTTTACAACTGCACAAATCCATTTAGAACTGCACATTTTTGTGTTCAACTGCACGAAAAAAGCCCTGTTCAAATATGTAAATACACGAATAGAGATGAGACAGAGAACGGCAGTCCCAGAGATACTAAACCAAAAAGATCACTATTAGATAGGGCCCCCAGAAATTCGCGATCTTGCGCAACGCAACTTTTCCGCAAATATCCAGGTTTAGCGCAACAGCGCAAAAATTGACAACCCGCGCGATTTTGCTTGCTAATTTATTTAAATTGGGCTTTGATTGACTTAAAAATCACTTCTGCGCGCGGCAGTTCAACATAGCAACGAAACCGATGGGCGATAATAAAAATGGCGGCCGCCGAACGGGACGAAATTATCTCGGAATTTTTAGTTAAAGATCGTTATTTTTAGTAGTAATGCACAAAACTTAAAGTATAAAAAATTCCTGAACTTCACGGCCACACAATAAAATATGTTAGACGAAGTTTCTCACAGCGATCACACGGCAGCGTCGCGTGCTGTCTCAGCTTATGACAGAACGAACGCATTTAATCTATATAGGCGTCAGGCGTGCTCACGAAGACGGAAGGCTACTATTCAACACGTTTTGTAAATTGGTGATTTATTGATAATAATATAGGCATATGATATATAATTAATACCATCTTGATGTCGTAGGCCTATTTGTAATTGAGCGTAGATTTCGGTGGGCGTAAATTTTGCAAGATTAAAATTCTTTGCAATCGTCTGAATAGTGAATAGGCCTATATTAATCTCATGGTTATAGAAACTTTATAACTGCATTTTTTGCTTGATTTTCTAATTTCTAGAACGCCAAACCTTTACACTAAATGACAAAAATACTGTTAGATAGATACTTTGGTACACTGATTCAATGAAAAACTAACGAAAATTATCATTTTTTTAACTTGCGCAAAATTGGCGCAATTTTATGGTTTTTGGTGCGCAATTTTTTCAGTTTCTTGGCGCAAATTTCTGGGGGGCCTAATTAGATAATAAGGCCATGCTCGACTGTGTCAAAGCCACAAAACTCACGGTTTACATTAATTTTATTTGGCACTTTAAAATTTGTAAGATAGCAATGGAGAGAATTCAGAGAAGCCATTTAGTTGCTTAAAGTAATTATTATACAAATATCCACAGTAAATTATGGTCATTATAATATGTTGGCATAATATAATACTGGTATAGTAGGCCTAAATGACATCACTATATTTATATATGTCTCAATAGTAGATTATGTCATGGATATTATTATAAGAGACCAAGAGTCTATGTAAACGTATACAATATTGTCTCACTGTGTCTCTGTCTGTCTGCCTGTCTGTCTACATCTGGCTAACAGAGACACGTTTTATTTCTATTTTATAGGGCCTAATGATATTATTTTCTCAGTCGAATCGATGATACTAAAAAAGAAGACAGAAGCGCCATTCGGATACTGAACATCCTAAAATAAAATACTGTAGGCTACATGTATGCGTGAATGCATGACCAGTTTTTTTACTAACAAAGCTGATGACACCAAGAAGGTACACTTGAGATGGGAAGTTCCAGCAGCAAGACGTGGCAGTTGGTGAATAGGGTGGAGTGAAAATTAATTTTTTTAGCAAGCGAATTCTAATAGTGCGGAAAAGTTGCCACTTGGGTAGAGTAAGAAATACACCAAATATTTTTTTCCAATTTAAGTGATGGCTTATGAATGGTGAAGTGTTTCGCAAAGTGTTCATTTGACAAATGAAAATTCAACTTCAAACTACCGAATAGAGAATCTCCATTACGCCGTGAAACCTCTCACAATTGCCTAAAGCAGCTTCAAATTATGAAGCGAAAATGAATAACAATGGACAATGGCGATATTTCAGCGACGGGGGTAACTCGATAAATTTTGTTTTTGGGGTCAATACGACTTTGAAGTCTCATCAAGTGGTCGCCGCACTAAAAAGGTTGAGAACCGCTGACGTAATTGAACCTCTGGCTAGTTGTGCAAATGTGACCAGTCCCTCTTCTCAGTTACTGATGCCCTTCCTTGTGTAGCTTTCTGTCGAAGAATAGAAAACGCCGGAGTCAAGGCAATCAATAGATTGTTGCGGTGTAACGACAATTTCATTTCAAAGATGATCAGTGTTGTCCTCCTCCTTTATCCAGGCTTTGGACTGGCACTGGATGAGTTAAAAGACCAATCGCAATTTATATTGCGCCACATACTTATTCACATGCAAGCGCGTATACCCGCCCAGGGTCAGGCGAAGAGCGGACTATAGCGACTGACAGAAATTAGACAAGGTGGAGTGGATGAGAAGTCGCCACTCAGATGTGACGCCAATTAACTCGCACAGAGCCGAAACAGAGAGGTCTTTCACGAGATGTCTGTGGAAGTAAAAATGCGTTGGGGATGTGCGATGATACCCGAGTCGACTGAAATTTTATGACCATAGGCATTCGAATAGTCATAAACCGCAATACAAAGAATGTACTGTTACAAGACGTAAAACTATGTGTGTATGAATGTATGTATATGTGTATGTATGTATGTATATATGTATGTGTGTATGAAGGTATGTATGTATGTATGTACGTATATATGTGTGTGTGTATGTATGTATGGCCTTCATTTTGGATCAATCAAGTCTATATTTGTGCTACGCATTTAAAAAAAACTTACAACTTGGGGGTCTTTATTGCATTTGCTGAAGATACAACAGGTGCAACTATCGCACATCCATACATCCATTCATCCATCTATCCATCCATATATCCATACACCCACTCACCCATCCACAAACCCACCCACCCATTCACTCTCATCCATCTAAATACCAATTCCCCCATCCACCCCAGGGTGAGAATTGCCTGGGGGTTGGGGGGGTTCAACCCCCTCAGTCTTTCTTAGAGCCCCATGTTAAATTATGTTTTTCATACCCCAATTTCAAGTTTATCATAGGCCAACCCCCCCAGTTATTTTTCCGCAATTCTCATACTGATCCACCCTCCCACAAATAGTCCACCCATTCACCCATCCACCCACAAATGCACCAATCTACTCATTCATTCATCCATTCATCCATGCACTCATGAATCCACCTATAATACATAATAAAATTATATTCATCAATAACGCAACAAAATATTTCCCTTGATTTTCGATCAATCAAGTCTATAATATTGGTGCTAAGCATTGTTTAAAATAACCTTCCAACTTGATGGTCTTTATTGCATTTGCTGACGATACAAACAAAACTGGTGCAACTATCGCACATCCGTGCATCCATCAATCCATCCATTCGTCCATCTATGCATCCAATCATCCATCTAACCCATCCACACATCCATGCATTCATTAATCAATGAAACCATCATTCATCCATACATTCAAACCCACCCATTCACCCATCCATGCATCCACCAATACAATATACATCCATCAATGCAGTGATCCATCCATTCATCCATCAATCCATCCATTCATGCATTCTTTCTTACATTCACCCATTCCACCCATGCACCCACCCATCCACCCATCCACCAACCCACTCTGACAGAAAGAGTCCACCCATTCATCCATCCGTCGTCGTCGTCGGTGCCTTATTAATAATTTCGAACTTTGGCGGCACAAAGGACGATATGTCTCCATGAAGATCTCTGCTGCGCTGCTCGAATCGCCTGCTCCATCGTCATCCCGTTCCACTCTTTCACATCATCGATCCACATCCTACGCGGTCTTCCACGTCTCCTCTTTCCCTCCGTTTCTCCAGTGATTATATCCTTCTCCAGACAGTTTCTCTTCCTCATGATGTGGCCAAAGTAATTTAACTTCCTCCCTATACCACCTCTCTCCACAACCGTTCGCCACCCACTTCCTGTAGCACCTCCTCATTCCTTCTCTTAGCTGTCCACGGTATTCTTAATATTCTTTTATAAGATGTCGTTTCAAAAGCCTTTATTCTTCTCACTTCACTCTTCCTGTACGTCCACGACTCCGCTCCATATGTTGCAATTGCAATTCATCCATCCATACACCTCCAAACGCCTCCATCCATTCATTCATTCATTCATTCATTCATTCACTAACTCACAAATGCATCTACCCAGCGATTCATCCACCCATTCACCCACGCACCCATCAACCCACTCACCTATCAATCCATTCACTTATTCGTGCATTCACCTCTAATCCATCCATTAATCATATATCCGTTCACACATTCTTCCGTGCATTCACCCATTCCACACACCCACTCATCTTTCCAATTTCCATGCATGCATCCATCCATACATCCATTCATTAATCCATGAATCCATCCCACCCACACACATAGCACACACCAATCCATCCGTTCATTCACCGTCCATGCATCCACATCTACATGTACATCCATCCATACTTCAATCCATAAATCCGTAAATATGACTCACGTAGTGACTGACCGTATGGCACGTTTTGTGAATGACTATCATGATATATTAATGAGTGTGTAATAAAATATCATAATAAACTTCTGATTGACTGTTTTCCTGTCTGGCTGCTTTGTTTACCATCTGAGTGGTTTACTCTGGTAGGCCTATTCAATGATTGCATTTTTGTGTGACTGACTGCATCCAATGTTAATTTTTTCACATGCACGTTTGTTAATTGACTAACTGATTATTTTGAACATTCAGTGAAGGACTGACTGACTTCTTAGTTGCTTGATTGACTGACTGCATGACTGAATGACTAGCTAGTTGACTGACCCTCTGGTTCTCTGACTGACCGCCTTCTCACTGGCTGACAGGCTTCTGTATGACTACCTTTTCGTCCGATTAACAGCCAGGATGAATGCATAGCTCACTGGCCGTTTGGTTTTCCAAATGAATAACTGACTTAAAGAAGTAATGACTGGACGACTGCCTAATTTTCTGATTGAAACACTGACTGTTGCAATTACTCGATGACGGATTGGCTTTTTAAAAAAATACCTGGTTGACTTCCTTTAACATTCACCGAGTGACATTAACTGTTTAGTTGCATGACTGAATATCTAAATAACTGAATGATTGGACCCATAGGCGTAGGGAACATTTCAAAAGTGGGGGAGGCAAAAGTTAAACTTTTGTCCGAAAAATCTGATGACCTTTTTTGTCGTCCGGTCGAAATTTTCCGAGAAAATTTTAGATACCTTTATTTTTATTTTTCATGGTCTGCTTGCCCAAAAACCAGACCTGCCCGAATTGGGGGGGGGGGGGGGGCATGTGCCCCCTCTGGACCCCCGTCTCCTATGCCTATGATTGGAAGACTAACTAACTAACTAACTTATCGAAGTAATGACTGAACGACTGCCTTGATGACATTCTAACTGCTGATCTGCCATTTGAATGATTGCACTGCCATCTAGATGATTGATTGACTCACTGTTTCAATTTTCAATGACTGCTTGGCTGTCTGATTGATTGTTGGATAGATTTACTGAATACCATCACTAACTACTTCTGACTAAATAAATATAGCATTTATTTAATGACTAGATGGATGATTGAATGACTAACTATATATGTCTGGTTGGCTGACTGAATACATGAATAATTTCCTGAATGGAAACCTCGTTGTTTGACTAAATGACCGATTGAATAGCTCACCTACAGACTGACAGACGAATTGACTGTCTGACTGAATGACTGGCTGACTGACTGACTGACGGACTGTCTGACTGACTGACTGACTGACTGACTGACTGACTGACTGTCTGACTGACTGACTGACTAACTGACGGACTGGACTGTCTGACTGACTGACTGACGGACGGACTGAATGACTGACGGACGGACTGAATGACTGACTTAATGACTGACTGACTGACTGAATGACTGACTGACTGATTGACTAACTGACAGATTGACTGACTGACTCACTGACTCACTGGTTGACAGACTGGTTGACTGACTGACTGACAGACTGACTGACTGATTGACTGACAGACTGACGGACTGACTGACGAATTGACGGACTGACTAACTGACTTACTTACTAACTGACGGACTGACTGACTGACGGACTGACTTACTTAATTACTGACTGACTGGCTGACTGACGGAATGACTGACTGACGAACTGACTTACTTACTGACTGACTGGCTGAACGACCGATGGACTGACTGACTGACGAACTGACTGACTGACTTACTGACTGACTGATTGGTTTGACCGACTGACTGTCTGACTGACTTGCTAGCAGTCAAGAACACTGACCGAATCACTAACTAATTCTTGATTGAACGAATAAATAAATCTCACAATGAATGACTGATTGACTGTCTGTCTGGATTGTTCATTTAACCGATTGTCTCTGTAACTCAGTGAGTGATTGGTTGGGTGAATGACTTATTGCTGTTTGGACATTCACTGAATGGCTCACGGATTATTTCGTTGCTTCAACGAATGACTGGATGACTGAATGACTAGAAATTCGACGGCCAAAAAACTCATTGACAGCCGAATTGTGTCAGTGATTGAATGACTGAGTTCCTTGTGAAGTCTGCATTTTTTACGGATAGAGGAACCATTGAAGCTGTTCAGTCATGAATGCAGTGATGCTGGAAAATCGAGGACAACGGGCTATTACATGACATTGTAGTCTAGCAACAGCATTGAGCACGGTCTGTAATGGAGATAGTCGGACCTTACAATGGCCAACGAGGAGGAACCAGTAGTCTATACGTAAAAGTATTCTACCTAGCGGGGGGAACAACCCCGAAATGGTATCCCCAGAAAGATTTGACAAATTGATGACTGTAACAGTTAATAGTTGCTGTTATAGTATGCCTTGATTTTGTTTAATATTTTGTTTTCATCCGCTTTTTCAATTATCATACTATCACACTGTAGGGGCGCGGTGGTGTAGGGGGTATGTTCGTTGCCTTGCAGCCGGAAGGTAGCAGTTTTGAATCGACCTCGAGTCGCCGCGTAGCAAGTCCTTCACTCGCAATTGCTCAGCGCTTCGGCGTGAAGCTCCGATGCAGTGTCCGCGCTGCAGTCGGGAGCGCCTTTGAGTAGCGTCAGTGAAGGGGCGCTATAACAAGGGCACAAACAAACGTCTTTCAAAGGCTGTGAATTTATGTAATTGGACAAGTATAATTTTTGTACGACTAAAATGGCATAAAGGACCTTTCCCCGAGGGCAAAATTGAAAAAAAATTATAATAGTTTTCGTTGCTGTTTGCAATATTGTATAAGTTTACATAGACTCTTAGTCTCTTATATTAATATCCATAATCAACTCTTGGGTCCTATATAAATATAGTGATGTTACTTAGGCGCTTTATTAATGTTTAAATGCAATACTACCTCTTTTTAAACTCATTAATCAACCCTTTCGTCACTTAGCACCATGGGCGGAGTTTATCAGGGGCTAGGGGGGGCTAAGCCCCCCCAAGAATCCGCCGACTTGACATTGTATCGATATGGACTCCCAAGGGTAAAAATAATGGCACTTGTTGGGACAACAAAAGACCTAGACTGCGAGTTGCAGGCCACCAGCTATGAACGGAGTTAGGTCTCAGCTCGAAGGGGAGGGGGCTAATTCAATGTTCCGAAGATCTCTATAATAGTCAAGTCAAATTCAAAACAGCAGGTCGTTGAAAACGCTAGAATCAAAATGATGGACTTAAAAAAAAATCGTTGGTAACACTGAAATAAATATGATGTCCTTAGACACCCAAAAATTGTTGATAATACAGGAATCACAGTCAGATGTCCTCAGACATCCGAAAATCGTTGAAAACACTAGAATCAAAATGATGTCGTAAGACACCCGAAAATCGTTGGTAGCACTGAAATCAAAATGATGTCCTTAGACACCCAAAAATCGTTGATAACTCTAGAATCAAATTGATGTCCTTAGATACCCAAAAATCGTTGAATCAAAATGATGTCTTTAAACACCCGAAAATCGTTGATCACTCTAGAATTAAAACGATGTCCTTAGACACCCGAAAATCGTTTAATAAAAATGATGGCCTTTGACACCCGAAAAAAGTTGATAACATCGGAATCAATATGATGTCTTTAGACACCCGAAAATCGTTGAATCAAAATGATGTCCTTAGACACCCGAAAATCGTTAATAACCCTTAAATCAAAATGATGTCCTTAGACACCCAAAAATCGTTGGTAGCACTGAAATCAAAACTCTAGAATCAAAATGATGTCCTTAGACACCCGAAAAATTTTCAATCAAAATGAAAATAGTTGGTAACACTGGAATTAAAATAGTGTCCTTAGACACCCGAAAGTCGTTGATAATACTGGAATTAAAATGATGTCCTTAGACACCCGAAAATAGTTGAATCAAAATGATGCCCTTAGACACCCGAAATTCGTTGGTGACACTGGAATTAAAATTATGTTTTTAGACACCCAAAAGTCGTTGATAATACTGGAATTAAAATGATGTCCTTAGACACCCGAAGATCGTTGAATCAAAATGTCAGCCCTAAACACCCGAAAATTGTATGGAACACTGGAATCATACTGATGTCCTTAGACACCCGATAAAAGTGCTTATTAAGTTATGTACAATGCCGAGCAATTTTCTGTCCAGGGTAACGGTTTAATGACCCCGGTCTAATCGGATCCATCCATCACTCGAACACTCAATAATAATAGTAATAAAGTACATAGAAGAATTCCGAAAGTGTTTTTATACTTAACAATAAAGTTTGGATAACATGCATACTCCAGAGGAAATGGAATTAAACAATAATGTTGCCTATTCTTAAACCTATTAAAGATAATGCAGCTCCTGAACTACATTTTACCAGTCAAAAGGCTATGGGTTTCTAGCCTACTTAGACTAGAGCTCCATGACTCTTTTTATAGCGGTAGTTGGTAGAATAGCATGGTCGCTTACCGCGGTTAGAAGACGGACTAATATAGCAGTGAAAGCCTAGTGCTCATATAAGGTATGCGGAAAGATACCTTTTGACATGGTGGAAGTTTTCGTGGGGTTAAATGACAGTACTGTACACTCTGTCGTAAACGCTTTTGCGGTGGCCCGCTAGATTTTAATTATCAAATAAGAGACGGCTTAAAAATTGAAGTTTAGATTACTAAATAAACATAGTTTGAAGATCAAGCGTCTGTTGCAGCTGTTTCCGGGTGTCTAAGGACATCATTTTATTTCAGTGTTATCAACGATTTCGGGTGTCTAAGCACATTATTTTGATTCCTGTGATACCAACGTTTTTCGGGTGTCTAAATACATGGTTTTGATTTTAGTGTTATCAACGAATTTCGGGTGTATAGGGACATCATTTTGATTCCACTGTTAAAAACGAGCTGCTGTTTTGAAGTTGATTCGACTATTATAGAGATCCGCGGAACATTTTTTAGCCCCCCCAAGAGCCGAGACCAAACTCCGCCCATGCTTAGCACTAATTAACTGAACTTCTGCTTGATTATTCTCACTAGAACTAACTGGTCTCCGCCGACCGTCATCAACAATTTTGCTTCTGCGGCTCTGACACAGTCGAGCATGACCTTCTTCTCTAATGGTTATCTTTTTGTTTTAGTATCTCTGGAACTGCCGTTCTCTGTCCTATTCGTGCAGGCTATTTTCCTATTTGATCAGGATTTTTTACGTGTAGTTGAACACACAAATGTGCAGTTCTAAAAGGATTTGTGCAGTTGTAGAAGCACTTCTGTCCGATTGGAAGTAATTTACCATGGAGGATGGGAAGGAAAAGAAGGATTTGTGCAGTTCTAAAAATGTTGGATAGATGACGCTTGTCTTGTTAGTAGCATGTAGCTGTGTGTGTAGTGGAGGTAATATGAAGGAGTAAATAGAGGCACAATGAAACAGAAAAGGGGAAGACAGATAGAGAAAGAGAGAAACTAAAAGAAGAAAGAAGAAGAAAAAAAGAAGAAGAAAAAAGAAGAAGAAAAGAGTCGAAGAAGCCATTACTTGACCAACAGCACACAATAATATTAGTTTTAAATAAAAATTGTAAATAACATTTTTCGCATTTTTGAGCTTATATTAGCCTATCGTTCTGCGTCCGAGAACGTCCATTATACAGGCACCAGTCATCGTTGTATTGCAGTTTATGACCTGTCGTAAATTTATATGAATGGGATCGGGTATCGCAACACCCCGCCACATCGGTAGATGTAGTTCGTAACCCAGAAAGCTGCAGACAGACCGTGAGAGACCTCTTTGTTTGTCGGTTTGTATGTGCACTTGTTATAGCGCCCCTTCATGCTTACTACTCAGAGGCGCTCCAGACTGCAGAGCGGACACTGCATCTAAGTTTCACGTCGAACCGCGAAGGAAGGGCTTTGCTCAAGGTCTTTACGCGGCGACTAGAGGTGGATTTGAACCTGAAACTCTCCGGCTGCAAGGCAACAAACACACCCGCTACACCACCACCCTTTGTATTGGTGTTGTGCAAATTGCGATTGATTCATACGACTTCGAGCTAATTAGCGTTACTTTTTAAAGCCGCGACTCCGCATTAAGATCGCCTTCGAATCTTCCAAATTCTGTCAATCGCTGAAGACCGCTCATCACATAGCCTTTTGTGGGGAGGGCGTGCGTGTGAGAAAAATAAGGTCGCTATATAAATTGCGATTGATTCATTACTTCATTGGCTTGATTCAGTGCCTCGCATTGCATCTACATGAAGCTACGCTAGGACGGGCACCAGGTCAATGGGGGTGGCATGGCCACACCTGAAGAACTGGCCAGATTATCATTTACGCAAAAAATTGTGATTTCGGCCTAAATGATCTAATTGAGACACTTGTTATACATCCATTCAACCTTCGATCATTAATCCATTCGTACATAACTCCATGCATTCACCATACAACTATGCCATTAATCGAAGCATCACACTATCCGTCGGACAGCATGCAAACAAGTAACGCAACAAAATAATGTTTTTCTCCTTATTATGGATCAATCCATTATAATTTGGTGCTAAACATTTACCAAACACCTTCCAAATTGATAGTATTTAATCCGTTTGCTGACATAATTCCATCCATCCATTCATCCATTCACCCACAAATCGTCTATCCATTCATCCATAAACTCACCCACTCACAAACCCACCCATCCTTCCATTATACATTCCTTCCATCCATTCATCCATCCACCTATGCACAATATATTCACCAGTAAAGCCACAAAATAATTTTCCCCCTTCATATTCCTTGAAACACAAGAGAAGAAACGAGAACATACGAAAAGCAGTTGGAGTAGCCTGTATAACTGATAAAATTCGAGAGGCCAGATTACGGTGGTATGGGCATGTGGAGCGATCGGATGAGGGCGGCAGCATCAAAAGAATCATGCGTGCAGAAGTACAAGGACGCCGCAGCCGTGGACGGCAGAAAAAGAGATGGAGTGACATGATTAAGCAGGACATGGAGCTTCTTCATCTGAAAAAGGAAGACGCTGGAGACAGAACAACATGGAGACAAAGAATCCGAGTGGCTGACCCCTCCTCAGCGAGGGATTAATCCTAGCCGGAAGGAAACGAAGAAGAAGTTTATATTGGTGCTAAGCATTTTAAAAAAACTTACAACTTGATGGTCATTATTGCATTTGCTGACGATACAACAGGTGCAACTGTCGCACATACGTACATCCATTCATCCATCTATCCATCCATTTATCCATCTATCCATCCAAACATCCATCCACCCACTCACCCATCCATATATCCATCCATCCACTCACCCATCCACAAACCCACCCACCCATTCATTCTCATCCATCTAAATACCAATCCCCCATCCATCCTCCCACACATAGTCCACCCATTCACCCATCCACCTACAAATGCACCAATCTACTCATTCATCCATTCACCCATCCACTCATGCATCCACCTATAATACATAATACATTCACCAATAACGCAACAAAATATTTCCCTTTCATTTTCGATCAATCAAGTCTATAATATTGGTGCTAAGCATTGTTTAAAATAACCTTCCAACTTGATGGTCTTTATTGCATTTGCTGACGATACAAACATATGCAACCATCGCACATCCGTGCATCCATCATTCCATCATTCCATCCATTCATCCATCTATCCGTCAATCCATTCATCCATCTAACCCATCCATCCATTCATTCATCCATGCATTCATTTATCAATCAAACCATCATTGATCCATACATCCAAACCCACCCATTCACCCATCCATGCATCCACCTATACATCCATCCATTCAGTAATCCATGAATTCATCCATCAATCCATTCATGCATTCTTCCTTACATTCACCCATTCCACCCACTCACCCATTCAATTTTCAGCCATTCGTCCATTCTTCAATTCAGTCTACCATTCATCCATTCATCCACCCACCCACCAGCCCATTTTGACAAAAATAGTCCACCCATTCATCCATCCATACACCTCCAAACGCCCCATCCATCCATCCATCCATCCATCCATCCATCCATCCATCCATCCATCCATCCATCCATCCATCCATCCATCCATCCATTCATTCATTCATTCATTCATTCATTCATTCATTCACTAGCTCACAAATGCATTTACGCAACGATTCATCCACCCATTCACCCACGCACCCATCAACCCACTCACCTATCCATCCATTCACTTATCCGTGCATCCACCTCTAATCCATCCATTAATCTCTAAATCATATATCCGTTCACACATTCTTCCGTGCATTCACCCATTCCCCATTCCACATACCCACCCATATTTCCAATTTCCATGCAGGCATCCATCCATACATCCATTCATTAATCCATGCATCCATCCATCCATTCTTCAATTCATAAATTCATTCATCCATTCCCCCACCCTCACATCTATACACAAGTAACTCCTTGTTACATTCTTTCCTAATACAAAGTTGCAACACATAGGCTAGGTCTATGACATCGTCGATTTCAACATTATCTGGCTCCGAGACATCATTGCAATCAACAAACTCTACATTATCCTCATCACTATCATCATTTGCAATCCATTGATATCAATTTTGATATCAGTTTAGCGGCATTGGCTGCTGATAACCGTCGAAACCTCTTCAACACAAATGCATTATTAATAACAATGGCCATTGTCTGACTTCAGTCACGTGACTGTGCATTCGATATAAAAAAATTAAAAGAAATGTGTAATTAAGCGAAAATCCTATATGAACAGATACACAAAAACGCATTGCAGAATTTCAAAGCAGTAAAAAAATCAGGGCAAATACTGACAGTGGGGTGAAAAAACACCCCAGGTTAGCCTCCGAGGGTTAACCTTCGAACTTTATGGTCGTTATTGCATTTGCTAATGATACAAACATTAATTCATTAATTCTTCCATTCGTCAATTCATCCACTTATTAAACTATCCATTCCCCATCCAAGCATTCATTAATCAATCAAATCATCATTCATACATGTACATCCATTCATCCTAGCCCATCCATTCACCCATCCATTCATCCACCTATGCATGCATCCATTCATCCCTCAATCATCCATCCATTCATAGATCCTTCCATACATTCACTCATTCACTCATTCAACCAACCCACCCATCCATCCAATTTTCATGCTTCCATCCATTCTTCATCCATAAATCCATTCATGCATCCCCACGTACAAATGCAACGCACACCAGTCCATCCATCCATTCATCTATCTATACATCCATACATTTCAGCCTCCTCACATCGCCCACTCCGCTCTTCAAATAGATTTGATCTTTTAGTTCCTCCTACTAAAACGTCTATGGCTCAGCCCCGATCCTTTACATCAATTGGCCCGGCCTCTCTTTGGAATACTCTGTCTCCATCTATTCGGTCTCAACTTCCAACTGGTGATCCCTCCTCCTCATTTTCTTTCCTCAAAACTTATTTCTTCTCTTGTGGCCTTGCGCACTGGGAGCGCCTCTGAACAGTTCACCCTAGTAGAGGCGCTTTATAAATGTTTTGATACAATACAATACAATCCACCTATGCATAGTATGTACACAAATAACACAACAAAACAATAATTTTACTTTCACTATTATAGATCAATCTAGTCGATTTTTGTTATATTTTAATAACAACCTTCAAACTTGATCGTCTTTATTCCATTAGCTGACGATACAAAATTATGCAGCTATCGCACTTCCGTATATTCACCAATCCATTCATCCAATCATTCCTCTGTCTAATCACACATCCATCCATTCTTTCATCCAGCCATCCATATAGGCCTACCCATCCATACTCGCACAAAAGTCCATTCATTCGTTCATCGATCCATCCATCCATGCAGCTTTAGAGAATGTTTGTGGCAAATTTCTTTGACGGCGCTATAGAAATGTGCGACATGAAAATGAAAATAGAATTTCTTCTGTAGGACAGTCCCGAGTTTGCTCAGATTCTTGCTATAGGAATTATTGAGGCAATTGTATTCCGTCATGGATTTCAATGCATCCCTTTATCTCTGTCCGTTTGTGTATAATACGACTGTATACAATGCTTGTAGTCTGGCCGTTAGGACCTGCCATACCCTACCCCAGACCTTGATGTAGAAACCCCTATCCAACGTCTTTGGCCAGTTTTTGACACTTCCAAAACAACGGGCGCATTATACTACGAGCGCTCATTAACGCGACACAGTGAAAAGCATTCTTCTTCTAGGATCCGACAGAGACAGTGACGCAGAGAGGAAGAGAGACATAGGGACACAGAGACACACTGTCAGGTCGAGGTGTTCATAAGCTTGTCCCGAAATTGTTTGTTAAGCCCTTTGATATTGACAAAAGCAATCAATGCAGAATGTAATCGAATTCCTTATCAAAGAACTTGAACTTCCAATGCGCATTTTGATTTGATGAATGATTCTTGTAAATATGGGTTTGAATCATTGGCACCGTCTAACGGTAACATAAAATTAATTATATTGCATTTCACACACTTCTGCCTTTGCAAATCGATCCAGCACCGTCGCTCAGTCTGTGTGCGTATGCGCGTGCGTGTGTTGCCACTTGCCACTTGCCAATAGGTAGGCGTGTTTGCGTTGGTTAAGCAATGTTATGTAATAATCATAAATATGTGGGGCGCGGTGGTGTAGTAGTGGCGTCGTTGCCTTGGAGCCGGAAGGTTCAAGGTTCGAATCCACCTCGCCGCGTAAGGACCTTGGGCAAGTCCTTCACTCACAATTGCTCAGCGCTTCGGCGTGAAACTCCGATGCAGTGTCCTCTCTGCATTCTGGAGCGCCTCTGAGTAAAGAGAGCTTGAAGGGGCGCTATAACAAGTGCACATACAAACAATAATTATTATAAACTTATATTTTTTGTTAGATTAGATTCGTTTCGTCACATGCAGGCTAATAGTAGGCTAAAAATTATAAGCTTATCACACGCCTGCTGGATCACTCTGTTCCCACATCTTCTCTGTCTCCGAGTTTTTTAGATTCGTTCGATCACTGTCTCTGTCAGTTTCCCGCTATCGGCCTATCTCTTCTCATGCATGGATGAGTTTGTGTCTGCCTATTCAGTTTTTGATTCTCTGCTTGTCTGTGTTCAAATGTCTCTCTCAATCTCGTCCGGTTTCCGCGTTTGTCTCTTTATTTTGCAACAGCAATACAGAATGAGAGACAACGATTGCGCTTCAAAATTAATTTGATTAATTCGTTCATGTATTTATTTAGCGCCTTTTCAATGAAACTACTCAGAGGCGCTCCCGACTCTAGCACGGCCAAACAGAACAGTTTTAAAGTGCTAATTGATTATATTTCAAGTCCTTTTATCTCCCTTTCCTTTTATCTTCCTTTTATCTGTTCACACAGCATCTGTCTCTCTCTGTGCTTATCGGTGTGTCTCTCTATCATGTATGTATATTTTCTATTTGTGCATGCCTCTGTCCATTATGCGTGTCTCTTGCTTCTTGTATCTCGCTGCTGGAGATGTAGCCTGCATTCGACAACGGGGGAGCTTTTGGTTTCTCGAGTTCGAACTTCTACCAGACAGCGCCGAGACTTTTCTAATGTGGGTCTCGCTATCTGGAATGGCTTCCCACTATCCTGCAACTTACATGTAAGCCTAGGCTGTTGTTGTTGTTGTATTCGGGCTTAACGACACTTTTTCATATAGAAGATGATCAGTGTCGGAGGCAGAGTACAACCTTTCACTCCACATTTATATTGCGACCGAGCCACCCGCAGTAAAGATCCGAGAAATTAATCTCTGATAAACCGACCGACGGGGAATCGAACCTGCGCCGCCGACGTGGCGAGCGGGCTACAAACCCACTCGGCCACTCAGGATCTCTTGTAAGCCTAGGCTAAATTCATCTGCTTTTATAAGTCGCTCGAATCCTACTTTATTGGCTGTGGCTGATCTTGGTGAGCCTTTGAGTAGGTTTCTTGAAGAGGTGCTATATAAATTCCCGAAATGAATGAATGAATGGACATCTGAAACGGGCAATTAGCTTAGTCCAGCACAAATGTTCGCAGAAATATATTATAACCGCGTGTAGGCCTAGGTGTAAACGTACCCATACGTCTATTATTTTATGACCGCGGCTGTTGGCTGACTGAGAAAGCCCGTTATTTGAAAAGCATTAATTTTGTCTGTGGTTTTATGACCGGTCGAAGACCCAGATGAGGTTAGGTAGGCCATATACTTCTAGCTACATTTAGTTTATATATCTGGAAGTTTATGGGTTGGCCTAGATACTGTAGGTTAATTAAGTGTAGGCAGACACGCAGCTGTTGCAACAGCACTGCCAGTCAAATATAATATAGCCTATAATTTTGTTCCGATTCACTCACTGTCCCGTATTTCTATGAACGAGCTGTGAATATCTGAATATTTCGACAAAGGTAAGAATAGGTTGTTTACAACATACATGTAGACCCAGTTAGTTGAGACTGCAATTCACTGTATTTTATCTTTTCATTGAGCGTGTCGTATTTAGCATTAGCCTAATTTAAGCTTACTTCATCATCTTTTGAAGCAAATAAATAGCCTACTTTAGTCAATTCAACTCCCATTCAGGAAGACAATAATTTATTTCAATCCAGTTTCCATTTTTAGATTGGCAATATAAAACAACTATTTTGCAACTTATAATACAGTTTTGTTAAGAACTTTATTAGGCCTATTTTTTCTGGCTAATAATGAAGGTTCATTTTGTTGAGAATTATTATTTCATTGCTCAAATAATTTCAATTGATAAAATGAATGCTCAACGCTTAAAAGGTTAGTTTGTGGACAATTTATTATTTATTTACGTAAAACCTGGATTCAAGAAAATAATGTTTTCGCCATCGTCATCATCATCACCATTATCATCAACATCATCGTCATATCTATCGTCATCGTCATCATCATCATCGTTGTCGTAATCACCACCACCACCGTCATCATCATCATCATTATCATCATCATCATCATCATCATCATCATCATCATCATCATCGTCGTCAACCTTTTCATCCTCCTATTTTTTAAATTCTTCTTCTAACTCCCTTTTATATTCATCATCTTTCATAAGCTTCTTCTAGATCTTCCCTCTTCCTACATTTCCACTCCCTTACCATTAGCCGTCGCCTTTCGTTTCGCTTTCCATTTCTCGTTCGTAGGCTTACCGCTCCCGCACTTTCCATACACCTACTCTTCTTTGCCTTCCTCCATCCTTCCTTTACAGCTGGCTCCTCTTTTTTCATCGTCATCATCTTCATCGTCCTCTCCTTTGACTCAAAATTTTGCAAATTCCATACATTCTATTCTTCTTCTACATAAAACACTGTTTTCTTAGTCATATTTCTCAATTCATCCTGTTCATTCTTCTTTACCTCTTCTTTTCATTCTGCTCCTACTTATTCACCACTATAATATACGGTATAATTATCCTCATCTACACTATATTCTCCTCCACTCCGCCAAAGTGTCCGTCTTCTTCTCATTGTCCCTCCTCACCTAATCTTCCTCACCTTCTATATTGTAGGCCTACTCCACTTCCGCTTAATCTATCTCTCATTCAGTCTCCGTTCCCGTAATCTCTCTCCTCTTACTTTTCCCGTTCCGTTTCTCTCCCTTTCTCTCTCTCCCTGCCTCTTCTTCACCCCTCCATTCAACCGTATGCGGACGTTTCGTCAACGGACGATTCGTCACAAGGAATAAATTGAATAAATCCAACTTCCGTTTAGACACGCGTTCAAATAATCGTTCCAACTTCGATTTGAGCAAGAACTATGCTTCGCAGATCCAGCTTCCATTTTGGAAAGAATTTGTTTCATCATTCCAGCTTCTATTTAAGCAAAAACTACGTTTTTTCATCAAATTTCCGCTAAAAACTATATTTTTTCACCAAAACACTTCTCTTTAAGCCATGAAATCTTTCGATTAATTCCACTTCCATTTCAGTAAAACATATTTTCATTAGGCCTAATCCCGCTTTCACGTTGCAAGAATTCTTTTCATCAATCAATTTTTACTCAACCACCGGTGGACGAATCATCCGTAGACGAAACGTCCGCGAACCCATTCAACTGATTAGGCTTAACTTTCTTCTTTCTCATCTCTCTTATTCGTCCTTTTCTTCTTGTCCATTTTCCACCATAAATGTTGCGTGCACGATTCATAAAAAAATCATAGGCCTATCCTCATCATTAACTAAAAGTCCGATTAGGCCTGCCATATAAAGACGGCATTGCTGAAATAATGTTCAGTACTGTTGGCGACGAAATCAATCGACTCATTAGACCACGCGTATTTTAGATTATTAGTACAATGTAATTGTAGTCGCCAGGTGACACGATAGTCTTCGATTCCAATTCGACTATATACTCGTATGTGCATATTCCAATCCACGTCATAAATAAGTCAGCAACACGAGAACGACACGAAGAAATAAGGCACAAAAATAAAAGAAAACACAGACCGCCCTCAAAATTAAAAAAGTAAATGAACTAATTGGAAAGTACCCCCACATGAATAATAACAAGGACACGCACAGATCTATCTAACTTTTCGCGTTAACTTCCGAAATCAATCGGCATTGCATGGCTTTTAGCGTTGGTCGTTTACAAATTGGGTTGTCGAAAAGATTTCTGTTAAACATAATTTTACTTGGTTATAGTAATTTTTGCATGAATTTAATCGGTGAAGAGATTGTCGCTAAATTATTGCCTATTATGTTTATTGTGGGCCATCTATTCGATTTTATAAGTTTCTGTTTCCTTGGGTCGCCTTCGGGTTGGTGACCTAATTCTGACAGATTGTATTATGCAAAATAACAGTGCGATTGGAAATGAATGCTCTAGTGTCACCTGGCGATTATTGCAGTACTAAAGTAGTAGATTTTACGTTATAAAAGCTGGATTAGTAAAAAGTACTAAGCTTATTCAGGCCAAAGTAGAATTCCGAATGTTGAGAATCAAAAGCCATCTGCTTCAGGCAAATAATTGAGAATGCTAAAGCGATAGATTAACCGCATCCGTAATTTGTAAAATGGGCCTAATATGATTCAAATCAATGTTCAATTATTTATGAGGCATGCCAAGGGCCGTAGCAACAAGGAATGTGGCTCCCTCCGAACATAGGCTATGTCCACGGCGGCGGGCCTTCTACGGCCTACAATGCAGAAACTGGAATGCGTTATTAATTTTATACAATATGCAGGGTTCATAATTATATAGGCCATAGGCCTACAATCTACACATGAATTCCGTGTAAAATTTCAAAGCGGTAAAAAATCATGGAAAATGCTGACAGCGGGATGAAAAACACCCCAGGTTAGCCTCCGAGGGTTAGGAAGCGACACCCTACTAGGAGACATCATTGAGGGAAGAATGGAGGAGAAAAGGGTGGGAGGTAGACCCAGAACAATGCTGCTGGAATGTATGTTGACAGAGGTGGGATAAAGTGGACTGAAAAGAGAAGCACATAACAGATTAAAAATTTCGTCGTCGGACATACAAACCTGCTTGAAGACAGAGAACGTGAAGATATGCAACGGCGTAGGCCGATAGATAAGACTGTAGGCCTACAGAGGGAATGAATGATAGATAGAAAGACAGACAGACAGACAGACAGACAGACAGACAGACAGACAGACGGAATGATAGAGAGTGAGTGATTCGCGACAGCTGGACAAGACAGGGCAGGCCAGTGGAGCACCGAGTGAAGAGAGGGAGAGACAGAGAGAGAAAGAGGAGAGCAAGAGGCCAGACAGACAGAAGGACAGAGATTGGATTAACTGCATGCCGATGCAGGCAAGGAGAGCAGGCACCGATGGGTTGCTACATGTATAGCAACAGAGCAAGAAGGTTGCTAGTGACCAATCAGGTGAAGACGCGTAGGCAAGAAGCGAGAGGAGCGTCACTATAATTATAAAGTCTGCAAGATAAAGGAACGGGGTCGTCGTTGCCAGATCCCACCAAGACAGTCGAGGGTTAGGGCAGAACAGTGAAGAGGGTTAATTGATCAAGGTTGGTCGTCATCGTCGTTGTAGTCTGAGGTGTTTAAGTTTAAGAATTGTTTTATCAGTAAAAAGAGACAGTGTCTTCTGATCACCGTTGTCAACCTATTGAACTGCGTGAATTATAATAAACTCTGAAAACACCATGAGTTGTTCACCTACGTCCTGGTCACCAAGCGATCAGAGACGTTAGAGATATATTATGCTACTTATTGCTGGTGATTTACGAGGACCTATATACTGATTGCAGTAGATTTATGGGGACTTATATATAGTCTAGTTAGTTACACCGGTAAGCGCGAACGGCATTCGTCTGTTGGATACAACGGACTGCGGTTCAAGCCCCGGGCTGGGAGTTGACACTCAGAGATTTAGATATCTCGGGCTAGTACGCATTGGACGTGGTGGCGCAAGCTGCTGCCGAGCGACCTTGGGCAAGTTGCTTACCCATCGTTGTCTGTGGGGAAGGCAACGGGAAACCACCTCACTCATCTTATCCCCAGGAGCGTAAAGCTCATCATCATCATCATCATCATCATCATCATCATCATCATCACCACCACCACCACCACCACCACCATCATCATCATCATCATCATCATCATCATCATCATCATCATCATCATCATCATCATCATCATCATCATCATATTCATCATATTCATCATATTCATCATCATCATCATCATCATCATCATCATCATCATCATCATCATCATCATATATGTTACTGTTTGCGGGTGGTTTATGGGAGTTTATATATATTTTACTGATTGTGGGTGATTTATAGGGACTTGTGTATATGTTACTGATTGCGGGAGGGGGCAAATGCATGGACGGTTCCCCCAACACTTTCATTGAGAAGGACCGTCGCCCCGCCCCCCCTAAGTCTCCGCCCATGGACTTGCCGTTACAAGGGTGCTTCGACAAACATGAACTGTAGGCAATCAGTCATGAGGGACAAGCGATGTATGACATCCACATGCAGTGGGAGTCTGGGAGATAATGGCTGAGTTTTCAGAAAATTTTATGATCAATACGTTTTGCCACTTGTGTCGGACCGGTTCCGGACAGCCAACATTATTTGATCAGCCGATGGTTCTTCGTAGATGGCGCTGCAGTAGTCAAGGTGGTAGACCACGAAAGAGTGAATGCGGTTAAAGGCGGCACCAAAAATCAAAGAGAGCGGGTGTTAAGGGCATTTTGATTCGTGATCTCTGGTCATTTTTGCCACTTTCCCTGATTTCCTAGTATTTCAGTGGAATTTAATCTGTTCTTTTATGGCCAGCTTTTCTATAGGCATAGATATTCGCACATTGTGCCCGAGTGCCACGTCGCATAGCCTCCTATGTACTGTTGTGTGGCGCGGTAATGTGTTGGGTATATTTGTTGCCTTGCAATCGAAGGGCTGCATGTTCGAATCCACCTCAAGCCGTCTCGTTGGGACCTTAGGCAACTCCTTAACTCGCAATCGCTCAGCGCTTTAGTGCTCAAAATTATTCGCATGGCGCAACATAATTATTTCTCTTCAATCTGACTTATCTTTTTCCTTGACACCTTTTCAATTATCCAGCTTCATTTAAAAAAATACTCTTTAATCAATCCAGCTACTATTTTGGAAGCAATAATTATTATTTCTTTTATCAATCAAACTTCTATGTAGCGGCATAGCGCTACTCGTGCATTATTTTTAGTCCATATAGCTACGTACGGTAGGCCTAGAAGTAGGTTTATTCATTTTTGTTTAGTTATTTACCAATTTCTATGGCGCCCTTTCAAGCTCACTACTCAGAGGCGCTCCCGATTACAACGCGGACACTGCATCGAAGTTTCACGCCGAAGCGCCCAAGCAATTGCGAGTGAAGGACTTGCTCAATGTCCCTATAGATATACGCTGCGACTTGAGTTGGATTCGGACCTCGAACCTTCCGGCTTTAACCCTAATCCGAACAAGGGGGGGGGGTCTGGCCAGACCCCCTTCATATATTTGGTGTATAACTTTTTTAGAAGTGATAGTTTCTAATATTGTTTTTATGACTTTGTTCCTATATGGATGAGCTACCATTAGCACATCTAAGCGACCAAATCGGTTGAGTGATAAGGAGATACTGAAGATAATACTGACGGATACTGTATAATGTTAACTGCAATTTCGACAATAAGAGCAATAACAAAGAATGTGAACGTGAAAAGATACCAATGCCTGAATAATAACCTTCAGGTGTTTCTTATGATAAAAACAGTGTTGAAATTGAAGATGATGATGAACATGATGATGAGACTGGACTTAATAGTGAAGAAGATGATGACCAAACTGTTGATACTGATGAAGCCGAGACCTGAATACAAGTAAAGATCCGGATATGTTTGGCAGACAAATGCATTGCCAAAAGGATGTGCTCTGTTGCACAATGTAGTAGCCTAAGCAAAAAATGTGGAATAAAAGAATGCGGACACATTATATGAGAATATTCAAGATAGTATTGATAGTTTCCTAACCAATGAGATGAGAGACATCATCATTTGACATACAAACCCGGACTATGACACATGCTTAAAATTGAGATGAAGGCATATTCCATTAATTTTTTTGATAGATATTTTATATAAAACAGTCTGTGAATTTAACAGCATTTCATACTAATATTACTGGAATTATGATTTCTTTATTTGATTTTCGAAATTTCATAGATAGACAGTTACCAGGTATTGTCTTATTGAGTCCATGAAACAGGTCTAACAAACCGTCGCAATTAATGTTACTAAATCTAGAGGGGTCTAGTCTAAAATTCATCATAAAAACGATTTATGTTGCATAGAGAGACTAATGCATTGTTGTTTTTAGTCATTCTGACACCATCCTACAAAATTGGCATATAAAAAACACTATTACCTATGAAAAACCTACATTTAAACGGGGGGTCTGGCCAGACCCCCCCTTGTTCAAATTAAGTTGGATTTTCGCTTGTGCGGATGAGGGTTAATGCAACGTCACCACCACTACACCACGGCGAACCACAACAGGTTGGCAACTATCACATCAATCGAGCTCCAATTCAAGCAATAATCTTTTCATAAATCTCGCTTTTATAAATAATATTTTAATCAATCGCGCTTTTAGTCTGTTATAGTATTTAGTGTTCAGCAATCCAACTTGGGAAAAAGGAGTGAACTGGTTATATTGGGAGAAATGATAAGACTGACGGAGGACAGGAAGCGTTGAATGAACATTGTACATGATGCGGCCGACCCTCGGATCGAGGATGGCTGAGAACAGAACAGAACAACCCAACTTGTATACGACCAACGCCTGTTTGTCCTGCGCGCTAATGACGGGGTACCCCCTATAAACAGATTTCGTGCAATAAATGTAGGCCGAATAAAATTGGTCGACCGGTGAGATGAGATATATTATTTATGTGACAATTCACCTGTATCCTTCCAGAAGGCTTCTGCAAGTGCATATTGTCATCTTTCATAATCTGCTGGTCAATGAACTACATACTTATTCAGTTACTAGAGATGGTGGCCTAGTATTAGTAGGCCTATGTTAGGCACCAAACACCAATACTTATTCTCTGTCTGCATCAACGACAGGTGCTTCATTCACATAATTATAACAATGGCCTTCACAGTTATTTTATTCAACTTGAAGAGAATCTTATAACAAATTCGTTTTCTTTGTGGCGTATTAGAAATGTGTTTCGATTAATGCGCAGTTAATTGCGATTAAAAATAATCGTGCAACTGATTTCGATTACATTTTTCAATCGAAGATCAGCCTAATTACAACACAAATGCAGTGAAAGTCAATTAACGAACAGATCGGTTTGTATCGGCGTCCACGAGAATTGAAAGCACAACACACTGCATCCTACTACATGTTAAGTCCTCCGATAATTATACACGTGATCGGTACATGATGATAATGAGTTTTCGCACGTTACAAGAAATCAATATAAAAGCTATAATTGTATGTCCTCAGAAATCACCTGAAATCAGTTGCTTATTATGACCCCTATATAGGTCCTCGTAAATCACGCGCGGTCTCTCGTGGTCAGTTATATATAAGCCCTCATAAATCACGCCCGGTGACTCGTGGTCAGTTATATATAAGCCCTCAAAAACCACGCCCGGTGACTCGTGGTCAGTTATATATAAGCCCTCATAAATCACGCCCGGTGACTCGTGGTCAGTTATATACATGTATAAGCCCTCAAAAACCACGCCCGGTGACTCGTGGTCAGTTATATATAAGCCCTCATAAATCACGCTCGGTCACCAGACGAGAACAACAGTGCCTATATATACGCACTCTTTACGCGGACCTCCAATATATACATGTACGCTGTTTGTGCGGACCTGGAGTCCGCATAAATCACATGCGGTCACTCGTGGTCAGTTATATATAGATGACCATAATATTATTATTATAATAAGGCACCATAAAATCGGCTAACCATTGTGTCCCCTCAAGCGTGACGCGAAGACTATAATTATATATACATTTGTAAATATAGGCCTACCTATATACAATCTGTTTACGTGATAATGAATTGGAGTCCCCATAATACCCACAATGTCGATGTACCTACATGATAGGCCTATACTAGTTTTACGTGGTAATGAACGGGAGTCCCCATTACGTGGTAATGAACGGGAGTTCCCATAATCCACCCGATATCAAAGTACCTAGGCTATATATACTAGTGTAACTAGTTTTACGTGATAATGAACGGGAGTCCTCATTACGTGGTAAAGAACTGGAGTCCCCATAAGACACCCCATGTCAAAGTACTTATATATAATCTGTTTACGTGATAATAAATTGGAGTCCCCATAATACACCCCAGGTCAAAGTACCTATATATATATACTCTGTTTACGTGATAATAAATTGGAGACCCCATAATGCAGCCGATGTCAATGTACTGGTTTTACGTGAAAATAAACGGGGGTCCTCATTACGTGGTAAAGAACTGGAGTCCCCATAATTATACACCCCATGTCAAAGTACCTATATATAATCTGTTTACGTGATAATAAATTGGAGTCCCCATTCATTCATTCATTCATTATTAGAATTTATATAGCGCCACTTGAAAGAAACTACTCAGAGGTGCTCCCAGCACAGCCACGACTAAAGTAAAAAAGGTTTAAGAGACTTGAGAAATAAAGATTGACTGGTCAGGTGGAGGAGATGGAGATTTGGGGGGAGGTCATTCCAGATTGACGGCCCCACAACCGAGAAGGCTCGGTGCTGTCTGGTAGCTAAGCGAGCCCGTGGAACAAGCAGTTGTCCCTTCGCAGCGGAGCGAAGAGCCCGACGGTCTTCAATGTCATAGACTGGACGATAGAGGACGCGCAGGTAAGATGGAGCACAACCAAGAATGGTTCCACGACAACTGGTCTACAGACAACTCGTCTAACGACAACTCGTCTCCGGACAATTCGTCTACGACAACTGGTCTACGACAACTGGTCTACGACAACTCGTCTACAAACTACTCCAGCTTCTATTTCACCTATATAAAACCTTCATCCAGCTTCCATTTCAAATATAAAGACATCTTCATCCAGCTTCAATTTCGTATCTATGTAGATGAAATAGAAACGGGATTGACGAAAAACGCTTAAGAAATAGAAGCTCAATCAAGGTATTTATAGATCTCAAATAAGAGCTGGATTGACGAAAAACGCGAAAGAAATGAAGGCTGGATGAAGAAATTTATAGATCTGAAATAGAAGTTGGATTTATGGAAAGAGAGATAAAGAAATGGAAGCTGGATGAAGGTTTATAATGTGAAATAGAAGCTGGATCAATGACAAAACGTTTGAGAAATGGAAGCTGGATGAAGGTATCTTTGT
The DNA here is from genome assembly GCA_945859605.1 of Lumbricus rubellus. Taxonomy (NCBI): domain Eukaryota; kingdom Metazoa; phylum Annelida; class Clitellata; order Crassiclitellata; family Lumbricidae; genus Lumbricus; species Lumbricus rubellus. The sequence goes on along the minus strand of OX243822.1, from coordinate 30,138,548 downwards.
ATTTGAAATGGAAGCTGGATGAAGGTTTTATAGGGGTGAAATAGAAGCTGGACTAGTTTGTAGACCAGTTGTCGTAGACGAATTGTCCGGAGACCACTTGTCGTTAGACGAATTGTCTGTAGACGAGTTGTCGTGACACCACCAAGAATACAGCGAGAAACAAGGGCAGCAATTCGGTAATGGATGCGTTGGGCTATTGGTAGGGCAGTCCCTAAATCACGAATTCACGGAAATCACGGAAACCGTGAATTTCGCCGTTTGCCGTGAATTTTGCCTTTTGCCGTGATTTTCCGTGATTTTTCACATTTTCAGCACTTTTTTTGTTAAAACACGTGAAAAATGGTCGCTAAACACGTCAAAAATGGCGCCGACAACCAAAAACAGCGCGAAACAATTAAATTAATTTAAGAATTTCTGTTTTGGGGAGTGATCGAATGACGTCGCTGACAAGTGAAAACACATTTGTAGGCCTAAATACTCATATTTTAACGTGTTTTTAGAAAAAAGTGCTGAAAATGTGAAAAATCACGGAAAATCACGGTGCCGTGAATTTTTGGATTTTTGCAAAAGTATGCCGTGATTTTTTCACTTTTTGACCGTGATTTTGGGACTGCCCTAGCTATTGGCAACCAATGCAGCACATCACGCATGTAACCAGAGACAGACGAAAATTTAGGAATTCGTCCGATGCGCAATGCAGCCGATGTCAATGTACTAGTTTTACGTGATAATGAACGGGGGTCCTCATTACGTGGTAAAGAACTGGAGTCCCCATAATACACCTTTTGTCAAAGTACCTATATATAATGTTTTTCTGTTCTGTTCACAGCCATCCTCGAGTCGATGGTCGGCCGCATCATGTACAATGTTCCTCCAACGCTTCCTGTCCTCCGTCAATCTTATCTGTTTACGTGATAATAAATTGGAGTCTCCATAATGCACCCCATGTCACAGTACCTATATATAATATGTTTACGTGATTATAAATTGGAGTCCCCATAATGCAGCCGATGTCAATGTACTAGTTTTACGTGATAATGAAGGGGGGTCCCCCATTACCTGGTAAGGAACTGGAGTCCCCATAATATACCCCATGTCAAAGTACCTATATATAATCTGTTTACGTTATAATAAATTGGAGTCCCCATAATGCAGCCGATGTCAATGTACTAGTTTTACGTAATAATAAACGGGGGTCCTCATAACGTGGTAAAAAACTGGAGTCCCCACAATACACCCCATGTCAAAGTACCTATATATAATCTTTTTACGTGATAATAAATTGGAGTCCCCATAATGCACCCCATGTCACAGTACCTATATATAATATGTTAACGTGATTATAAATTGGAGTCCCCATAATGCAGCCGATGTCAATGTACTAGTTTTACGTGATAATGAAGGGGGGTCCCCCATTACCTGGTAAGGAACTGGAGTCCCCATAATATACCCCATGTCAAAGTACCTATATATAATCTGATCACGTGATAATAAATTGGAGTCCCCATAATGCAGCCGATGTCAATGTACTAGTTTTACGTAATAATAAACGGGGGTCCTCATAACGTGGTAAAAAACTGGAGTCCCCACAATACACCCCATGTCAAAGTACCTATATATAATCTTTTTACGTGATAATAAATTGGAGTCCCCATAATGCACCCCATGTCACAGTACCTACATATAATATGTTAACGTGATTATAAATTGGAGTCCCCATAATGCAGCCGATGTCAATGTACTAGTTTTACGTGATAATGAAGGGGGGTCCCCCATTACCTGGTAAGGAACTGGAGTCCCCATAATATACCCCATGTCAAAGTACCTATATATAATCTGATTACGTGATAATAAATTGGAGTCCACATAATGCAGCCGATGTCAATGTACTAGTTTTACGTAATAATAAACGGGGGTCCTCATAACGTGGTAAAAAACTGGAGTCCCCACAATACACCCCATGTCAAAGTACCTATATATAATCTGTTTACGTTATAATAAATTGGAGTCCCCATAATACACCTTTTGTCAATGTACTAGTTTTACGTGAAAATGAACGGGAGTCCCCATTACGCGGTAAAGAACTGGAGTCCCCATAATATACCCCATGTCAAAGTACCTATATATAATCTGTTTACGTGATAATAAATTGGAGTCCACATAATGCAGCCGATGTCAATGTACTAGTTTTACGTGGTAATAAACGGGAGTCCCCATTACGTGGTAAAGAACTGGAGTCCCCACAATACACCCTATGTTAAAGTACCTATATATAATCTGTTTACGTGATAATAAATTGGAGTCCCCATAATACACCCTTTGTCAATGTACTAGTTTTACGTGAAAATGAACGGGAGTCCCCATTACGCGGTAAAGAACTTGAGTCCCCATAATACACCCCATGTCAAAGTACCTATATATAATCAGTTTACGTGATAATAAATTGATTGGAGTCCCCATAATGCACCCTTTGTCAAAGTACCTATATATAATCTGTTTACGCGATAATAAATTGGAGTCCCCATAATACACCCTTTGTCAATGTACTAGTTTTACGTGAAAATGAACGGGAGTCCCCATTACGTGGTAAAGGACTTGAGTCCCAATATAATACACCCCATGTCAAAGTACCTACATATAATCAGTTTACGTGATAATAAATTGATTGGAGTCCCCATAATGCAGCCGTTATAGATAATTGTAGTATTTTTGTTAATCAATCCAACTTGTTTGCGACCGACGTTGAAACCCATGCAATGGCGACTAATTATTTTAGCAGGCTAAAGCGATAAGCTTAGATTATTTCCAATGAATTAGTTTTCGTATAAATTGGAACTTCCACTGAGTGTTGATTGGGATATACAGTAGTTGCTCGGGCTACAGTAAATGTGATAAGGTATCTTTTCCCAGATCATCAAATCAGACGATAGATGCTATGTTGGCCAAAAATTAAATATTGTAGGCCTAAATTAAATGTCGTGCCGCTTCTTGATCAGTTCCAGCTGAATTCCAATTCATTGACATGAACAACAATTTAACCTAACAAACTTTATCATCATTTCATGCAGAGCCATGAGATGCATTGGATAATATATGCATATGGAAAAGAAATTGATGATATCTGTCTATGGATAGGCAATGGATAGACTAATTCTTTTTGTATGTCATTGTTTCAGGGTGGGTCGTTTGCAGTTTATTAATTTGCAGTTAATTGCGATGAAAAGTAATCGCGCGATTGATTTCGATTACATTTGTTAATCGAATAGCCTATCAGTCTAATTATAATCACGAAAGAAGTGAAAACCGATTAGGCTAATGCCTATAGATCGGTTTGTATTGGCGTCCACAAGAATTGAAATTAAAGCACACTGCTGCCAATTGCATGTTAATTCCTCCGATATATAAATATACACGTGATTGGTACATAATGATAATGAATTTCTGTACGTTACAAGAAATCAATATTATATATACTATTTAATATGCTGTATTTAATATGCAAAACAAATTTTTGACGATGGCAAAGGCCTCTGTTGTCATAAGCTGTCGTTAAACCATGGATACATTTATCCTCATTAGCCATCATCCAATCAATCAATCGTATAATAATATTTATGACCAACATAAGTCCTCACAAAACACTCGAGATGAACAGAGCATATATATGCACACTCCTTACGCGGACCTCGAATTATATATCCCGTTTATGCGGTCCTGGGACCCCAGAAACCAGGCGCGGTCACTCGTGGTCAGTTATATTTATATGTCCAGATATAAGACACCACAATAACGGCGGAACATTGAGTCCCCTCAAACCGCACGCGATAACTATATATATATATATATATATATATATATATATAAACTCGAGCCGTGGTTTCTACTGGATTGCGATTCTTGACAATCATTTTGTTATCCTAAACGTGATCTTTGTATACATGTATATGTATTGATACCCTAAGCATCAATCAATTTACAAGCGCCACAAACACCCTTGGATTCTTGGGAGTCCTTAATGATGCACGATCAATCCGAGGGTTTCGGGTGAGGCTTAGCCCCTAGTCATTGATAAACTCCGCTCAAGAGCTAATATTTCGTAAATTATCTGGTAGTATAAAAGTAAGTTATAGGTTAGTAAAAAATAGCTTATAGTGTGGAAGTAAATCTGTTTATCTTTTACTTCAGAAGACGAATTAGACGAAGGAATAAAATTCGACGCATTGGCAAGAGCTGCAGAGATCGACAGCTTGAAAATGTGACCATCCAAGACGAGTCAATGTGTGCAACACCGTACCAAGAAGATGACGAAGATAAAACATTTGAGACTGAATTCAACCAATACAGCTACGTAAGGGTTCACGGAGGAAATAACCTGGATGCGAACGAGTACTGCGACGTCGTTGATTTGCAGGAGGCACTGAAGCAGAGGAAATATGGTCTAGAGAGAAGCAAGGACAACGAGGTGAGAAGGCAGACAGACATGGGAAGAAAATTAGACTACAGCTATCCTGATACGACTTCAATTTCCCTGCGGATGAATTTTACCGGAAAAGTCAAGAGTAAGATGGTCTGCAACCATGATGGAAGTGGCTTACCGATCGAATGCGAGCAGGAGAATATCAAGGAACAGTTTGATCCAAATTATGTTCTAGACGAATCAAAGTCCAATTACGTAAATTCCGGAACCTACATGTACAAAGATGATTCGAAAATTGTTTACGAAAAGCTGGATCTGTATGAAAACAACATAGGTCCAGTTTACGATCAACTCAATCTAGCATGATTGAAAATCCAGTCCACATCGCTACATAGCCTTATATTTATATGAGTGGGGTAAAGGAACCTGCTGGATATAGTTATCGAGTACAATAATGTAGGCCTACTTTGCATGTCTAACGCAAATAAGTATAAGTTGTTTTAAACGAAAATAATATAAATATGTTGAGTCAACAGTTTATTGTTGCTGTGTCCATCAACTCAACATAGATCGACCTTTGTGGACAATGGACATCCTCGGGTGCGGTGATCAAGACTTTGAATGTCGCTGTTTATTCAGTTTATTGCATTAGTTGCCATCAGTTTATTCAAAAGCAGCGGACTGTGGTGGACTTTTTTTATAGCATTTTATATTCATGTCCAAATAATTATAGACTTACAAGGCTTCTGCGGTTTTTTTAAATTGCGTTTCGATCTGACTTATTCAACGGATTGTGATTTCCAATTGCGATTTTATCGTTAAAAAAACGATTTACTCCATGGTGAGTATTTTTGTGCTGAAATAGAAGTCTTTAAGTAGATCGAATTTGTTGAATCAATCAATCAATCAATCATAGTTCATATAGCGCCCCTCACGGTAGGCTACCTACTTAGAGGCGCTCCCGGTCAAGATCAAGCGAAAAACGTCTTCAACAGCTTAGAATAGACTAACACCAAGTGAACAAATTACAAGTTCGATAACTATTAATGCAATAGTTTTACGCCTTCGCCAAAATTGACTTTATTCTCTGAAGCCAAAGTATCCTATGGTAACTGTCAATGTACGCCTATTTCATATTATAGTCTAAACAGTGTTAGCTACTGAGTAAATAATCTTTGTCAAAGTTGAATGTTCGAGATTGTCAAGTTTAAGAATATCGCAAGTCTACATTGTTGTGTGTTGATTCGGACTTTCAAAGCAGTTGCAAACTTGAGAGAATCAGCTATCTACAAATAGGCCTATATGTATTAATGTCTCCAGCCAAGTCCATCCTTACTTCGAATCATACGACATCAAAACTTACAAATCTATTCGTTCGTTTGCCACCAACAAGATTTCCTAATCATTTCATCCTGCCTCACTTATGTCCTAAATGACGATAGCTCATAATGTTCTGCTCAAAATCATAACACCCATAGGTCTATTAAATTTTTTTTAAAGATTAAGAGATTTGTAGCCTAACTGTTATCAGTGCATGACAATTCTAGTAGGCAAAATCATGCAATAGAGCCTGGTTACTGGCGGAAGACAAAATGTTGGCCGTAAGCAAAATGTGTTTTTTAACAAGACACTTCGATTGCGACAGTGTCAGATGCAAATGATTCGACTGATCGCATACCACAATCAAGGCTGTAAGAATACCCGAAATTCTTGACCGAATCAATGCCGTTAGGCCCTAAGTCCTTTCATTACAGACAAGACAGTGTTTCGCATTTGTAATGACTTGAATTATAAATTGGAATGGGAAAATTAAGTATTTGCATATTATAGCATAAGCAAGTCTACATAAATATTTACTTTTGTTCATATTGGGTTCACACCGACCACTAGCCTACCTATAGTAGCACCGATTTTTTACCAGATTCCAATCGGATACAGGGATGTGCAAACGTAAGCATTATAGCAATTAGATCTAGCAGCAATAATTATTATTTCTTACACAGGTAGTCCTAAATAGCCTACAACTTGTTGCTAGGAGTGGTGCAATTTGTGGTCGCCAGATTGTGGGATACGGATATCCGTTGTCTTAATAGCAGTAGAGAATATTGAGACGTTTGTAAAACAGTCGGTTATAGCTTGAATAAGTGAGCTAAAAAAATTGAAAGATTTAGTTGCTAGATATTTTGGGATTTGAAGTGAACAAGTTCAGCCTGATTTATTGGGGGTGCAGGCAGCCTGCTGTTGGAAAATTGTAAGCTATCATCAATAGTAGTCTGGAAGAGTGGAGAAATAGCATAGTAAGTTCTTGAAGTCAAAATGAAATAACTCACATTTTATAGCCTAATAAAAGATTCTCTATTATGCTGCTATTGGAACCCGTAACACAGTAATCTGACTTATGGCCATCACCTGTTGAAGTTTTGGTGCTCCTCTTCATTTTCGAATTAAAAAAACTTTCATTCGAAGTCGTGACTGATAAAGATCTACAGAGTTAAAGTCTAGTTAAATCTAGTTAGGCCCTAAAGCTCGATGATTTCAGATTCTAGAGGTAATGGAGATGTTGGAAAGGCGACGTCCTCCACACACGAAATTAACACAATGGTTACCGAATCAAAGATACATGCTCTGAAATCTGAATAGTTCTTCCTCACTGTTTTTTTTCCAAATCTTTTACCAGTAATTCAATATAATTTTGGTGTAATTTAAGCCTATTATTTGTGCTATTGGTTATTCCTGGCTTTTGACACCACTCACTATAGGCCTACAAGAAAGCACATTAAAATTAAGGTTTTTTGCAATAATAAAAACAATCATAGCCTACTATCAAAACACGGAATATGGCTGGAGAATCTCAGTATGGTATCAATAAGAGACCCATAACAGTCAAACTGTTCATTACATACCACGGAGGACAGGACGGGTTGGGGGCGTTTAGCTCCGATGGGTGCAGGGCTGTTTTAAATAAATCTTTAGAACTGCACAACCCATTCTTTTTTCCCATCCTCCAGGGCAAATAACTCCAAAACGGAGGAAAGTTACCCTTTTAACTAGTTTTAACTGCACATAATTGCTTCTACAACAGCACAAATCCATTTAGAACTGCACATTTTGTGTACATTTGCACGCTAAAAAAGACATGGTTAGTTGTTTTCCCCACTTTCCCTATATCTCAATATGCAATCAGAAACCGATGTACCCTTAAGTAGGCTAAATAAGAAACCAGCTCAGCGCAATATCCTCAATCCTATGATTTCACTGACTTCTCAGTCAATTCGGGCTGAAAGTGAAAGAAGAAAGCAGTCCAGGATGGCCCTTTAAGCTGTTCTTTTGACTGGTGGGGCGCGGTGGTCTAGTGGTGGCGTCGTTGCCTTGGAGCCGGAAGGTCCGAGGTTCGAATCCACCTCGCCGCGTAAGGACCTTGGTCCTTGGGCAAGTCCTTCACTCACAATTGCTCAGCGCTTCGGCGTGAAACTCCGATGCAGTGTCCGCTCTGCATCGGGAGCGCCTCTGAGTAGAGATAGCTTGAAGGGGCGCTATAACAAGTGCACATACAAACAAACAAACATAATAATAACATTTATTTGTTTTATTTGGCCAAAATTAATACAAATAGCGTGGCTCTTGTTGTGGCCCGGGAGAGGCTGCTCGAAAGGACGCCAAGTAAATTCTTGGAATGAACGAATGATTCAACGAATCTGCTTCTAAAACCAGGGCATGGTTTGATTAACTGCAATTAGTCTCAGAAAGCCCTCTGTTGAATGCAGACGAGATCTTGTGTAGAGTTAATCCACTAAATGTCGTGAGTTGGAATAATTATCTCGGGTAACAGAAGGCCTAGGCCATAGTACATTTTTTACTTCCATTTTAATTAACAAGGCGTGAGCTCTGTCTATTGATGGAGTGAATCATTGACTGCTAAGAACTGTTCGGTCCGAATTGTCCGGTGCCAATTGCCCGCTCCGAATTGCCTGGTCCAAATTGTCCGTCTCCGAATTGTCCGGCGACGAATTGTCCGCTCCAAATTGTCCGTCTCCGAATTGTCAGTTTCAAATTGTCCGTATCCGAATTGTCCGGCGACGAATTACCCGGGAACTCAGCTTAATCTAGGATTCTAGGGCTTCATTTTGAGTAATGAGCTCTTAGTTAGCGTGCAGATTAGCCTACTACTGTAACAGTGCAGAATGCAATGTATAATATCGAGCTCAAGTGGCCGCAATCATACGCAAAAGAGAAACACATCTGTGTGAGCTTATCTTTCGATTTCAGCTTCCCAGACTGATTCTCATACGACCTCTGAAAATAATAATGCATTCTCAGCAATTATGACACACAGGCCTAATAAACGAAGCCCACAAAATTGCCATTGTTTGCTAAATTTTTATAGGCCTGTATTCTCTGCTTTCTGTTTAGCTACTTGCCTCGATGTAAGCCTAGATTAGCGAAAATAAGACGAATTCTACACTCGTGTAGGAAAACATAAATAAACACGCACGCATAGACGAACATACATGCATACATACATACATACATACATACATACATACATACATACATACATACATACATACATACATACATACATGCATGCATACATACATACATACATACATACATACATACATACATACATACATACATACATACATACATACATACATACATACATACATACATACATACATACATACATACATACATACATACATACATACATACATACATACATACATACATACATACATACATACATACATACATACATACATACATACATACATACATACATACATACATACATACATACATACATACATACATACATACATACATACATACATACAAACATACATACATACATACATACATACATACATACACATGACCTACATATAGGCTACGTGTGCAACTGTGCATGCCATGTGCGTGAGCGTGTAGGTGTGCAACTCGTAGGTGGAAAACTATAATCAATGTTACGAATATACATAATGTATAAGTTTTCGCGAGTGTATTCATTGGTCACCTGGAATTTGGTCCAGGTAGACCTATCCAAATTATAAGCAGAGAACATCTGAGACTTTGGGGGAATTTAAGGTGTTTCGATTCTCATAGTTGCATCCTGGGTTTAATTCACGGTAAGTGATTTTCAATGCAACCTCACTTGAACTGTATTATAGTGAAGAAGATAAGGTCCAAAAGACAGTGATCTGTTCATTTTAAGGATAAAAGCAACACATGGTTTATGCTTTTATATTAGTCGTAGAAATTACTTGTTTTTATCTACAGTTTGAGCAACGCAGGAAGCTATAATTATATTTCAGTTTTCACTAGTAGGCCTATTATTGTCTGTGTGTTATCACGGAGGCAGATATTTTTTAAAACGACCAGACGCGATAGACCCTACATAATCTGAAAAATCGGGTTTATAATAGTCTTATTTTTTGCATAGGCTACGCCATTTGATTTAGGTGTCTACCGACAAATAATTATTCTGTAATATCTCTACGGATTGAGAACTCTGACCAGACGAGTAGCGGCTCCCAAAGTAGTCGATTGATTCGCACGCATACCAAAGCAATCGACTAATTTGGGAGCTGCCGGGTAAGAGTTCTCGCTCCGTTACGGTAGAGATGTTACTTTGAGCAAACCCAGTTTCACTCACATAATATTATGCTCAGCACCATCGGCAAAGGCGAGGCTTAGTTAGTTAGTAAAGTCAGATGTGTGAATTTTGTAAGACAACTGATATAATATTATCCTTAATCCTCGCAGTATCAGAAATAAAAGAACATAGCCTAGGTATGCCTAAGTACAAAATCGTTTTAATCTAAACTTAAGTGTAAAAGCGTTTAATTTTGTATGCACGAATGCAAATGTTTGCATGTAGGCATTAGTTTGTGTGATTTTTGCACAAAAAGGCGTGTGTGCAAGTATGTACTAAATATGTATGTATGTAGGCTACATGTGCGTTGACCTGTTTAAGCATGGGCGCCAGAAAAATTTAGCGGAAAGGGTAGGATAATATGCATACCAAAAGAAAACGGTTGGGGTTAAACTTTTCAGCATGAGCTTGAGAAATTCAAAGCAAGAAATTAGGAAGTGAGTATTTTTCATAGATGTGCTTAAATGTAGTCTACATTTCTCAGTTTAGCTTTGTATCATTGATACTAATTATAGCAAAAAATAAGTTTCCAAGAAATAAAAGGGGTAGCCTATTAGGCCTATGTACAAATTTGGTGTCATTATAGTCCGGGGCAAGTGGCCAACCTGTCTTCATGTGCGGGTGCCAATGATATAATTTTGGTATACATTTGTAGAATGTGCTGTGGAACTGGATAGAATCTTCCAACCAGCGATATGTGGAAGACGTTGATCTCTCTTTTATCCATCGGTGCATTACTTCCATGTTCAGCTCTTGACGATAAGATACTCTGGAAGTTAGAAAGAATCTCGGGTGAACCAACAGCAGTTGGGGAAGGTAAGCAGTGAAAACAGAAGTAATACTATGGCAGTGTAATCCTAACAATTAATAATTGATACTATTGTTAAGGAGCTTTTTCGAAGAACTTAATGATAAAATAGAAACTACACACATGCGCTTAAACCAACCAACGCGTTTTCTCCTTCTTTTCGCTTCTACACTTCTGTTTCGGCTTCTTTCCTCTCGCACCTCCAAACCTATTTGTTCTCATGGGCCTTTCGCACTGCAGGGGCGCCTCTGAACGGTTCACCTTACTAGAGGTGTTGCTTTTGTATGTGCACTCGTTATAGCGCCCCTTCAAGCCTTCTACTCAGAGGCGCTTGAGACTGCAGAGCGGACACTGCATCGGAGTTACACGCCAAAGCACTGAGCAATAATTATTGCGAGTGAAGGACTTGCCCAAGGTCCCTACGCGGTGGCTTGAGGGTGAATTCGAACCTTGAACCTTACGACTCCAAGGCAACGACGTCACCACTACACCCCACAATCTTGGTTAGGCCTAGGCCTATTTGTATTGAATGAGTAAATACATTAAAATACAATGTCAATGATGTCATGCATGTATGTATGTGTGCTGAGTCATCTGTTGCTACATGTAGATCACTCTGTACATGTTGATATTTGATAACGATGATGATTTCGATGCCGATGAATTTGATGATGTCGACAAAAATGATGATGGTGATGATGGCAGAGCCCCGGTGGCGCATTGGAAAGCATACTAGCACGGAGACTAACAGAGCTGTATTCGATTCCCGAAGTCTTGTTGAATAAACTTAGACGTGCCTTGTAGGCTGCTATTATCGCCATTATATTGCAGGCTGTTTATTCTGTTAGTAGTTCAGATGTATGTTATACTATAATCGGTTGCAGGCTGTCAACCGGATTGTAGAATACAAGAAAAAATCTGATGGTGATGTTGTTGTTGTTGATAATGATGACGACGACTACGACGACTACGACGACGACGACGATGATGATGATGATGGTGGTGGTGATGGTGATGATGATGATGATGATGATGATGATGATGGCGATGACGACGACGATGGTAACGAATACAGCTATTTCAACAGAGACTTTACAAGAGTCGATTGAAATCAGTATAAAAAGAAAATCACAATCTAAAAATGAATGGCTAACGCCTGCTACATAATAAATAAATACTTGAGAACGCCTTTTTGTGAGGCAATTCATTTTTATCTATAGGCCTATAATAGTTATAGATGTGTCTTTCGGCGACTGCTTGGCTGTGTTTTCAGGAAGGCTGATGAGACTAAGAACCTGTCATGATGTTTTCATGGTTCAGTGCGAACCGTGTGATGTCATTCAAATCGTCAATGTGAGCTACGCAGCCAATGGAGTGCAGCAGAGGAATTCGGTTGAAGCATGTCATGTTGCCAGTCTAGAACACGAATTCGATTGTCTACGTCCTGTTCAAAACGAATTCATTTCGCAAATAAAGGAAAACTGCGACAGAAATCAGAGTTTCGAGTTGAGACGGGAAAGCTCTGATGTTGCATGTGGTTCGTTCAGAACGACCTGGTCTTGCTGCATGGAAATCAATTACAAATGTGAACCAAGTAAATGAAAGCATTTGAATAATATTATAATTTTAATACAGTAGGCTAAAGATCTCAAAATTGTGACGAATCACATATCATGCACATGCACATTGCACCGTTTTCTAATAAAAGTAGTTCATGGTTAAAACCATCTTATTTCGTCATAAACCACATCAGCTAGAAAACGAAATTGTAAGCACGAGTGTTGGTGCTTACTAACTTTCTGATTCAGTGTATAAAATCTCAGCAGTAGGCCTAGACTTATCTTTAAATTCAGTTGACGTAGCCTATTTTTGGCAGATGGCTCGTAGATATATTAATAGGGCCTACATACACTTTTCGTATATTAGTTAACTAAAACTTTAAATATTTCAAACGATATTTCATTACAGAAGGTGATCTAATCCAGTCAGTCTTCTTTTCGACCACTGACTTATACGGAAACGTCAATAACGTTTCACTTCAATGCCTGTCGTCAAATTTATCCGTTGATTCCGCTGTGTTGGCATTCAACAGTTTAGATGAAGGAGTCTGTTACAAGGTATCGCCGGATATAAACAAATTGAAACGACTCTGTGAAAAAAGTGGATGTTATGGACTTTATGTGAGAGGAGAGACAGGCTGTGGACGAAATAGAACTATTTCCAACCATGGCGTTTACGTTTGCTACACTTGTAACAGCAGCCAAATGCCACAAACAATTCAGGTAACATCACAGTCTTCAGCTTTCGCTCAAGCCACAATCAGGCAGAGCATAAGTTCAATCGCAGCAACAGCAGCAGAGAATCGATCTTCAACAACGATGGAGTTTTCAACTGTGATAAATGACGGACGCGTTGAAGAAACAGCGAACACATGGTCTGGAATAGCAACAGCTTCATCATCTTCATCAAATGAGTCGTTAATACCGACAATACCTTTAGCTGAAAATGAGACTACAACTACAGCAATCGAATCATCCGCTGCGACTGAGTCTCTAGCAACAAGAACGTCGCCATCAACGGCTGCGTATTCTACAAAGACAACATTTTTGGAATCGACTGTGCCTGAAAAGACAGCAGAATATTTGAAGACAACTGAGCCTGCAACATCGGCGGAAGACAGCATCAGCTCAACGACGAATTCCAAAAATTATTTCTCAGGCCTAAATGAAGGTCAGACAGAACTTTTTCACTTCCCATTAATAGAAATTCATCATTTTATTGGAACTGTTTCTACACTGTGCCCCATAAAAACACACCAAAAAACTTTGTCATGAAACGCATGTAAGTCTAATGTTAAATAAGAAAAAGTAAAGTTTCATTTAAGAAGATGTTCGAAGTGATGTCCCTTCGCTTGAACGCAGGCTCTCAGCCTTGGCCGCCACTGTTCAATAGCGTTGTCAGTGACACTCTGCTTCAACTGTGCCCACACAACGATGAGGCGCTCCTTCAACTCGTTGATGTCCCGTATTGCTGTCTGGTAGACGTGTTCCTGTATTAGACCCCAAATTCTGTAGTCAACGGGATTGAGGTCTGGTGAGTTTGCTGGCCAAGTTCCGGTCCAATGAAGCTTAGTGATTCACGTCGCAACAACGCAATGGTGTCCTTTGCGCGATGGGTTCCACGACAACTGGTCTACCGACAACTCGTCTAACGACAACTCGTCTCCGGACAATTGGTCTAACGACAACTGGTCTACAGACGAATAATATTGATGAAATAGAAGCTGGATTTATGAAAATGGGGTTTTAGCCTAAATGGAAGCTGGATTGATGATTTTAATTCATGTATTTCAACATGCACCCATTTCTACTTCAAATCTAAAACACCTTCATATAGCTTCTCTTTCTCGCCTGTTATTTTAGTCAATCTAGCTTCTATTTCAGATATAAAAATACCATCATCCAGCTTCCATTACTTAAGCGATTTTCTTATCAATCCAGCTTCTATTTGAGATCTAGAAATACCTTCATCCAGCTTTTATTTATCATGCGTTATTTTCGTCAATCCAGCTTCTATTTCACCTGTAAAAGAACCATCATCCAGATTCCATTTCTCTTGCGTTTTTTCATCAATCCAACATCCACTTCACCTCTAAAAACTGTCATCCAGCTTCCATTTCTCAAGCGCTGGATGAGTTGTCAGTAGACCAGTTGTCGTTAGACGAATTGTCCGGAGACCACTTGTCGGTAGACGAGTTGTCGTTAGACGAGTTGTCGTGACACCTGCGCGATGTGCTGGGGCGCTGTCCTATAAGTTACTAATCTCTGTTTAAATGTTTCCAAACACGCCTAGTCTGCATCACTGCCTCCAACAGCAACCACTTCTGTGAGTAAGTAAAATGTAAACTATTTTGTGGCAAAATTATTTGAGAAACAACGTACAAACTTTTATTACAATTGGCTTAGTTTTATAGAAGATTTTTGAAAAAAAATTGGTAGTTTTTTATGGGGCACAGTGTAGTTGTCTTAAAAATCATAGGCCTATTGTTTTTCAAAATGAATTTGTAGGAATAATGCTCTAAAGTTGGTACTTAATAACTTGACTTGGCAGGAATGCTTTCGTATTTGCAGCTGACATCCGGGTCGTTGCTGGGGCATCGTTGGTCGTTGGAGTTCTATTGTGTCTCTTCATTGGATATTTCGTTTGCAGAAAAAGGTAAAAAATTTAAAGTCCTGATTAAGATGCGTTTATTACAGCTGAACAACCAAACTTTGTTTTATAAGCTTACATCTCTCAATTCTTTTTTGCCGTGTCTCGGTTGAGAGTGCTTCTTTGTTTGTATGTGCACCTGTTATAACGCCACTTCAACCTTCTTTCCGCTCAGAGGCGCTCCCGAATGCAGAGCGGACACTGCATCGGCGTTTCACCTCGAAGCGCTGCGCAATTGTGAGTGAAGGACTTGCTCAAGGACCAAGGTCCTTACGCGGCGAGGTGGATTCGAACCTCGAACTTCGAGCTGCTGAGTAGCTTTCATGAAGGAAGCTATAATAGGCCTATACGTTCATAGAATGAATGAATAATGGGTTTCCAGAGATATCAAACGAAACGTAAAGGCCGATTGTGCATGCATGGATGAAGAAGAGGCAGAGCAGCAGCTTAGGGAGGTTCCCATTATTATAATTATCAGTCAAAGTAACGATCGTTTCATTCGTTTGAATTGGGACAACTGCTCCGTTGAGAATGAGACGATAAAATTATTATCTTAGAATTAAACTGATTTACTTATAGAAATTTATTTAGCATCAGTTTAAAATGGACGGGAAATGTTCGACGGAGCAATATTGAGTCTGCAACGCAGTAAACTAATTATTAGGCTAGTCAATTATATAATGATACGTTATTCCTAATAGCCTACGACTAGGCTACTTTTCACTGCTTTACGCCACACGTCGGGGACCAGAACTGTGTGCTCCTAGCTTGGCAACCCCTGCTATTTGATTTATTTGAGGAAGAGATTTTCTTTACCACGGGCGAAATTAATTGAATGATTAGCTAATAATAAACTAATCGGTAAGTTATGCGCTAGTAATTAGTTAGTCTATTTGTGTATAAGTAGGCTAATGCATGTTTCTTTTTACTTTAGAAGGCGGATTTTACGAAGGAGTGAAATCCGACGCATTGGCAAAAACTGCAGAGATCGACAGTTTGAAAATGTCACCACCCAAATCGAGTCAATGTGTGCAACCCCGTACCAAGAAGATGAGGAAAATAAAACTTTTGAGACTGAATTCAACCGATACAGCTACGTAAGAGTTCCTGGAGAAAACAACCTGGACACGAGCCAGTACTGCGAGGTCGTTGATTTTCAGGACGCATTGAAGCAGAGGAACTATGGTTCAGAGAAAAGCAGGGGCAACGAGGTAAGTAGGAAGACAGACATTTGGCCAAAATTAGCGGCAATCAAAGAAACTCCGAATGGAAGTCCAGATCTAGGGAGGTTGGCATCGAAACTAGACAACAACATACTAATCGAAAGTATGCTTAACTTGAAACCAGTTCTCTCCGATGGAGTGAATCATTCAAAGCAAGACAAGTCGAAATTGGTTCACCAAAATTTGGATCCACCTAGTAATGCGCGAGAACCGGTTTACCCTGGACTGAAACAGGAGCCAAGTACGATGCACACGGAGGTGAACCGCTCAAAGCAGAAACTGAAACCGGTTTCAAAAACTGCAGGCCTACTTTCAGCGAGAAAAAACGAAGATCCTGATTATGCTTTACTGAAAGAAGAACCAACAACAACATACACAGAGGTGAACCGGTCAAAACAAATCCTGAAACCGGTTTCCAAAAAGGTTGACTCACTCAGCAACGAAATAGATGCCGATTACGCTTTATTGAAGGAGGAACCAGCTCCAACGTACACCGAGGTAAACCGCTCAAAACTGAACTTGAAACCTGTTTCCAAAACTGTAGGCCAACATCCAGTGAGAAACAACCAAGAATCGGATAACTCACTACTGAAAGGGGAAGCAACTGCGAAACACACTGTGACGAGTTCAAAACCGACACGAAAAGACGTCTACCAAAATGTCAATCCGCTCGGTAAAGCTCCAGGTCCGGCTTACGAAGAACTCAGACAGCCGGGTCTGGACCTGATCCAAATGTCAACAAAGGTGGACAGTCCAAAAACAAAACCCAAACCACCTGCTAAGAAACCGGATCCTCCTAAAAAGGACTCAACACCATTCTTCTCACAATTGAAGCGATCGATTAAAGGGGTAACCGGAAGTGGCGCTAAGACTCAACTTCCGGTTTCAAAACCTCCAGGAGATGACAAGATGGCGGCTTGTGAAGACGATGAACCGGAAACGTATGCCACCTACTGTAGCGCGAGAGACAAATACGACGGATGTTTTTCCGACAACGATTTATATGGTTAAACTTCATCCTACCAAGTTAAGTTCTTTATTTTTTTACCCATTCTTCCTTTTCAGTGTTCTGCCCTTTGTCAGGTACAAGATTCCAACGACTGAATTCTTGTCTATTCTGTGCTGTTTCTTGATATCTTTATAATCCTCATCTACAGGGGTGTGCTCAGCACGTTTGAGGTGAGTAGGCCTACTGTAACACGCGATGCTTTTTCGGGATTTGTCGCTTGCAAAACCTTCAAAACGGCGACGCAGTATTAATAGCAAGCAGTAGCCTACGCTGAGAAGAATGTGTGATTGTCTTTAGAGTAACTCACCATTTTTGGGGACAGCCGTTTACCAAAACGGTTTCAACATGCTTGCTACGTCACAATCCATGTTGCCTTGCAGTGCAGCTGTTAAGACTCGTTTTACTACATTATCATAATAATTATTATGTCTCAAGTTACTTGTGAAGGCTCGCTTTAAAAATGACGCTTACCAGAAAACTATCAAACGGACAGGAATGCGACGTAGGCCTACTGTTTTTTACTGTGCCCCACCACAGTATAAATAGGCTACTGTGACCTCGTGCACATAGACTGTTGTGCATTATAATTGCGTTTTGTGAATTTGTTTATCAAACTAGCATTCATCATTATGCCGTGGGTACTAGCCTGTATCGGAAAGTTATTTAGAGTTTTTAGTATTTTTAGTTGGGTCCGAACACAATGTAAATTAGATTGCGTTTTAATCTTTCAGCCCATGCAGAGCCGAATTTGGGAAATTTTGTACTACATGATATTCTTATTAATATTGATTGATGGGTATGCCGACAGTATCATACAGTATCATAGTAGCCTAGAAATCAACATTACCACCAATCTTATCCCTAACATCACCTTAACCATTATAATTGCATATTAATATATTGCCCCAACTTTTTTTGATAAAGACCTAGTTTTATTGCACGAGTCCTTTTCGGCCATCAGTTGTTATAAAACGTTGAACAAAATAATTGTGATGGTAGGATTGAGGTTCAGTATATAAGATACAGCACAGAGTACCAGCATTTTGGGGCGTAATTATTATACTAGCTAATAATAAATAATTATTGTCGTCTCAGCATCATTAAAGTCCTCATGAATCCAATATACATGTAACTTGTTCCCTTTTAAGGCAAACACGCAAAAGTGCAAGCACACTGTCATCACAGAAATGGACACCGCTAGAGATAATTAATTTTTATGAGCAGCAAGTTTTCTTTTTAGCAGTGTTCTGCAGGCTGATTATGAGTAGGCCTAAGCTTATTTAATGTAGACTAGGCCTACAGAACTTTATTATTGTTTGAACAACTTTCAAAGCGCTGTAGCCTATAATGTCTGTGTTGTCTTCTGTAGTGCAACCAACTTGACCCATAATAATATTACTGTGCATGTTTATCCTGACTTTACAAAATACAGAAGCCTGAAGTGTGTTTCTGCAACTTCGCTGGCAAATACAGCACTTTAGAATCTTAAACAATAAGTCTTACCAGTATGAGAATTGTGTAAAAATAACTGGGGGGGGTTGGCCTATGATAAATTTGAAATTGGGGTATGAAAAACATACTTTAACATGGGGCTCTAAGAAAGACTGGGGAGTTGAACCCCCCCCCCCCAACTCCCCGGCAATTCTCACCCTGAGTCTTACTGTATGTGCATTAATGTGGATGCTATGCCTATTTGAAAATACCGGTACGAAAAAAGGCTTACTGTCTGAATTTGTTTAGATTGTGAGCAAATTGTGTCATTTTAAATAACACCAACAGTTAAAACTATAAAATTATGAACTTGTTGATGCGACCGTTTGAGCTCAGAGGAAACTTTGGGTAGATGGTTTATCATCAGCTGCGTCATTGTGTGGAAAAGTTCTAAGTGATAACAATAATCGGGAAAGAGACGTATCGAGTTTCTTATAAAATGGTCAATTATAATTAACCAATTATTGGTTATAATAACCGTTATGATATTAAAAGTCAATTACTGTCGCTATCACTATCATTACTATTACTATCACGATCATCATCACCACTGCCATGTCGCCATCATCCGTCGTCTATTATCATCATCGTCATCGTCATCGTCAACGTCATCGTCGTCGTCATCATCATCATCATCATCATCATCATCATCATCATCATCATCATCATCATCATCATCATCATCATCATCATCATCATCATCATCATCATCA
The DNA here is from genome assembly GCA_945859605.1 of Lumbricus rubellus. NCBI lineage: Eukaryota > Metazoa > Annelida > Clitellata > Crassiclitellata > Lumbricidae > Lumbricus > Lumbricus rubellus. The sequence continues at coordinate 30,119,019 of OX243822.1, read as the reverse complement.
TCATCATCATCTGCATCATCATTGTTATCTTCAAGATCACCATGATCATCACTATCATCATATCATCGCAATTAAATGTAGGCCCTACAACCATCATCTTCACCACCAACTTTTTTACATCACGAGCATAGGCCTAATCGTCGCATAACCACCATTTTCATCATTTCCGTTTTTCAATTAGGCCTAATGCAAGCACGTTCACTTTCGACAATGTTTTTTTCTTCTTGTCGATATTTTATGCGGACATCGAAGAAGACTCTCTTGTTATTGGTGCCAGCAACCTATGTCGTTATTATAATTTATTACACTCGAATAAGTAGGCCTATTGCGATTCGTGTGTGGTGGTCTGGGCGGTGTATTTTCAATTGTTTTTAATTCTACTATGATTTCGACATTCACTGCTACTGATAGGCCTACTTTTAGGCGCAGCCTACTATTATTACCGTACTGTCGCTTCTTCTACTATTGCTATTATTATTAGGCCTATTAATGCTAAAGTTACTCAGTTTTTTACATTGACGAGAAAGAGCTGGGTGCATCCAGATTTTTTCCAATTTTATAGTGAAGGCAACACGAAAGCAGACCAGTGTCTAACATACCGGACACAGAACAAACGAAAGAATCATGCTTCGTATTTTGTCACCCTATCATATTTCTTGGTTACTTAGCTGCGGATAAAAGGAAAAGTTGAATCACCAGCAGCTCCCGCCCGACAAAGAAACAAATAAAACACTGGTGTTAGCCAACTGCCATTTCACTTTTGATTCTACCATAACAATTATTGTTACGCAAGCAAAAAAGTTATATTTCCTTAGTCATGATAATTATAGCCCTATATAGTATGCAATAATTATTTTAATACAATACAATAATTATTAAAGCAATTATTACAATTTTAATCGTTGTAATGACGGTAATCAACATCACGATCGTCGTCATCATTATCACCACCCCAACCCCCACCAGAAACAATACTCTGACCACCGCCATAACCACCATCATAACCACCACAACCACCATCACCAACATAGCCTAACAACATGGGCGGAGTTTATCATGGCTGGGGGGCTCAAGCCCCCCACCCCCAAAGAAGGCCCAGATTCAGGTTTTCAACCATGAAAATGGTATCTTTTCCGAGGTTAGCCCCCCCACCAAGGACCTGTGTTGTCATAGTTAAGCTAAGCTGTCGTTAAACTTTGGATTCGCCACCACTTTCATTACTTTATGATTGCGATGGCAACTGGGAAAGTTCGTGATGAGGATTACGATATATAACGATGAAGACGATAATGATAACAATGACCATAATGATTGCTAAGTGGTCAAAGAAGAAGGCGGTAATGTTATCCATGATGGTGACATTTGTAATAATAGCCTAATAGGGCCTATTTGCCCTCGTTTAGACCTAGTTAAACCTGAGTGACAAACCACGTTCAGTGACAGTAAAGAGCACAAGAACTAGATAGGAACACTAATATTGCAAAAAACGAGAGTTAGCCGGAAGTTATCGTCTGTAAAGTAGACTAACCTAGATATTTAGTTAGTGTTATCTTTGTTATGTGAGTTTGAAATAGCGCGGCCAGGGACGCAGGTCATAATGGCAATGAGCTACATGTATTACAGAAAAGAAAAATCTTCCACATTTAAAAAAAGAAGTGAAATCAGGTTTTTAAGGAAGCATGGGCTATAGAAGTATAACTTTAGGCCTATAATGTCGAAACATGTGAACGTCGTAATTATTTTTTTCTTTATAGGCTAATAGGCCTACATTTGGTTTCGGTTGTTGTTTTTTTATTTCATTTTTGCTATGCTATATTTTTGCTATGCTATATTTCGCCTGTGATTCCATCCAATCTATAGTTTATAAAGATGTTCAATGAATGTGCGCAACATGAATCCTAATCGGAGAATTACTTTTAAACTACAACACACGATAGCTTCCTACACCGATGCTATTATAGTCCACAGATGATTACGATGAAAAAAATCATTATGAACTATAAAACTGCAGTGCATTAGACAAACAATATTATATTCCATTCAGCAAATATATGTGCACTTGACAACATATAGCTTATTTATTCGGTAGGCTAGGTCACAGTCAGAACTAACTGCGTATAAAATGAATTCAGAAATAGCAATAACACAAAACATATGCAATGTCATTTTCTACATACATTTCTGGTTCTTACCACAAGTAACATCAAATACCCAGCCTATAAAGACTAACTTCTTTCATTACTTACTGGAGCTGCAATACAACGAAAATCAGCTAAACATGGATCGTCTAAAATAGTTCAAAAAGTGATTTACAGCTCTAACTTTTGTGTTAGATATCCGACTTCCAGAAGTATTTCTGAAGCTAAATTTCAGATTAAAAACACAATCAAATTGTAGAATCCACAACGATAAACAAAAACTAATTGGTAACTAATGCATCAGACAAAGCATTACCAAGTTTACAGCAATTTTCCTGTCCCATACTTACAAAGAATGCCCACTGTCTAATTATTCTGAAAAGAATGTGGTACATAGTATAGCCTACACTCACTATTTTCAGTAGGTTTATATTCAGAGTCATTTAACTCGAATTACAGATATCTTCACCTGTAAGTATGTGCAATCATAATTCAGCAAATGTCTACAGCTAAGTCGTCCGGTGGAGAAAATTGATGGCTTGAACAATGCTTTACAAAATCCTCCATTTCGAGCAATTCATCGCAAATACCACATCCACAAGATTTCGACAAAGGCGCCTTTGCATCCACATCAGATTCGACTTGGGCCATTAAACAGACATTTTTCATCTTTATTCCCTGCAACTGATCTGCATTTCCACTGGATTCCGGATGTTTGCTCCATGAAAAACTTTCACTTGACTCGTCAATAACACCTGCATTACTATTTGCAACGAAACGATCAGACACGTTAGCAATATCTTCAACTCTAGCTTTTACTAGCTTTGGCTGGATTCTTGCATGGAGTTTAATCTGCTTTGCTGTAGAACAGCTCTTCGTAATCGAGTTAATGTATGAGAGTTGCTTCTCAGTTGTGTGAGTTGTGTGTTCCTTTGGATTTATTCGTTTTGAGAATTCTTCAAAAGACATCTCACACGTGTCTGGTCTTTCAACAGAATGAATTCTCATGTGCGTTTTCAGATTACTAAGTTTGGGGAATAATTTCTCACATAATTGGCAACTGTATGGTTTTTCTCCTGTATGCACTCTCATGTGCATTTTCAGATCACTTTGTCGGGCGAATGATTTCTTACATAATTGGCAACAGAATGGTTTCTCTCCTGTATGCACTCTCATGTGCATTTTCAGATTAGCATTTTGGCTGAAAGATTTCTCACATAAATGACAATTATATGGCTTATCTCCTGTATGTGTTCTGATGTGCATTTTCAGATGATTGTGCAAAGCAAATGATTTCTCACATAAATGACAGCTATATGGCTTCTCTCCTGTATGTGTTCTCATGTGCGTTTTCAGATTATTGTGCAAAGCAAATGATTTCTCGCATAATTGGCAACTGTATGGTTTCTCTCCTGTATGTGACCTCATGTGCCGTGTCAGATCAGTATGCAAGGTGAATGATTTCTCACATATTTGGCAACTGTATGGTTTCTCTCCTGTATGTGATCTCATGTGCATTTTCAGATTAATATGTTGGGTGAATGATTTCTCACATAATTGGCAACTGTATAGTTTATGTCCTGTATGCACTCTCATGTGCATTTTCAGATTAGTATTTTGGCTGAAAGATGTATCACATAAATGACAACTATATGGCTTCTCTCCTGTATGTGTTCTCATGTGCATTTTCAGAAGATTGTGCAAAGCAAATGATTTCTCGCATAAATGACATTTATATGGCTTCTCTCCTGTATGTGTTCTCATGTGCATTTTCAGATGATTGTGCAAAGCAAATGATTTCTCGCATAATTCACAACTGTATGGTTTCTCTCCTGTATGTGACCTAATGTGCCCTGTCAGATCAGTAAGTAGGGTAAATGATTTCTCACATATTTGGCAACCGTATGGTTTCTCTCCTGTATGTGTTCTCATGTCCATTTTCAGATTACTATGTTGGCTGACTGACATCTCGGATACTTGGCAACTGTATGGTTTCTCTCCAGGATGAATTATGATATGCTGTTTCAGAGCACAACTTTGATTAAATGATTTCTGACATAACTAACACTTGAATGGTTTCTCTCTGGACATTATGTCTTTGCATGTGTTTTTTCATATAACCACTTTTGTTAAAAGATTTCCCACATGATTGGCACCTGTATGATGCTTCCTCAGTATGAAGTCCAATGTGCAATTTCAGATGACTGCAATTAACAAAATATTTATGGCATAGCTGGCACTTGTATGACTTTTCAGAAGAATGGCCACTCATGTTTATTTTCACACTATTGCCCTGATGAAATTGTTTCTGACAAATCTGGCATTTATTGTTTCAACAGCATGGGTTCTAAAGTGCTTGTGTAAGACAACCATGCGCCCCAATAAAATGATTTAAGAAATTTATGGAAATTGTTTTATATATCTTCCAATGGTTGACCTTCATAGAATTTGTAGACAGAAACATTCAGTATAATGATCTTGAGAGCTTGACACGATGCTGTTTGCCATCTCATGCAGTTTCTGAAAAACAAAATCAGTGAAAAATTTAATTTTGAAAATATTGGCACTGTTCTGAAAGAAAAAGTTGGTAGAAAATTGGGTAAGACTCATGTCTTCATAGTTGTATTACATGTAGCAGAGTCAAAATATCGATATTTTTTTAACATTGTTATTATTTCATAAAGGATATACCTATTTTTTACAGATTCATCTCAACCACAAACTTTAAAAGATAAAATTCTTGAACAAAGCTCAACGAATAATATGCAAATTCACATACCACACAATATACCACAAGTTTCATTCAACAGAATCTGCCATTTATGGCAATTCGTAATGACATTTTCAGCATTGTGAGCAAGAGAAAGGTGGCATCAAATACTCCACATGATATATCTGCTGCCTTTGATAGAGTGTGCAAACTGTGAATCCAATATATTTGTAATGGGGTTTTGGACCCAAACCTTACACAAAACCACAATTTTTTGAGTGGAGTGAAAAGAACGAAAATCACAAATGCGACAAGTAATAGCAACCAAAAGTTGCCCAATGATATGGCGTCAAGAGATGTGCACAAAAAATTAAAATATGAAAATTTTGCCTAAACAGAAGCTAGATTGATGAAAAAAACAATCACTACAGAAATAGAAACTTGATTGATAAAACGCGTTTTAAAAGTTAACTACATAAATAGGCTTGTTGGCCAGAGGTGGGGTTTTGTCGTCTTTTTTGTTCTAAGCTAATTTGGGTGGAAGTTGTCTGGGGTTTGTCCAGGGAACGTCTGGGGTGGAGCACGGACATTTCCTCATGAATAAAACCCCCGGACAAACCCCCCGAACAAAAAAACAGACAATTCCCCCTGTGGTATGTCAAATCCCCCTGTCTTATCCACTAAATTATACCAGCATATTTATTTTTTTACAGATTCTAACCAGGCTTGTGATTAAAGTAGAATTTCCCCGTAATCAGCTTCGTAACATTATCCAAAATATTTGCTGTAATCAGCTCAAAATGGCGTCCGATAAAGTGTTTCCAACTGCTTATATCGAAGTTAGAGTTTGTTAGTCATCTGTCCTCTAGCGAATATTAGCAAACTGTGAGTACTAAGGTTGCATTTTTACGTTTTGTCAATAATTACTGGCACTCGTATTTACAATGCCGCTATTTATTATCTGCGAATAAAACAGTAGAAATGGGTGAACAGGCCAGTACATGTCTGGCTCACAATTCTTCTTTCCCTCTTTTGTCCAGGGAACGTTTGGGGTTTTGCCCATAAACGCAAAGAACAAAGTTAATAAAATTTCAAATTGACCTAATCGGATCGATTCCTTGATATTTCCGCTTTATTTTCTCATTATAGTGTCTGCGATTGAAATGGTCTTCTTGTCGCAATTTTTGAATGAAGTTGAGGAACTTTGAATTAGGCTTATAATAAACTCGTGTCATCGTTATCTCGACATTATGCAATAATTTAGTCTAATATTACCGTAGACCAATCGTTATCTGATCGGTAGGCTATAAATTATTATGGTCAGTCAACGGTCAATAAATTTCATTGACCATTTAAATAATCCGACCAATCATTTAACAAACAGTCGGCCAATTGATAAAATCCATGGGTAGGCCTACTTTTGGGTTATTTCACCTGATTTATTTTTTAAATTTTTAATTTAAAATTTATATATTCGATTAAAAATATTTTCTGACAAAATAGAATCGGGATTTAGCGCGTGAGGGTCGGTTAGGGCTCAGGTTAGGCGTCGTGAGGGTCGGTTAGGATTAGTTCTAGGGTTAGTGCAGTCATTCTGCTGAAATTGAAGCTGGCTTGATGAAAATGTTCTTCCCTACTTGAATCCAATGCTGGATTGACAAAAAAAGTTGTTATCTAAATAGAAGCGTGGGGCGCGGTGGTCTAGTGGTGGCGTCGTTGCCTTGGAGCCGGAAGGTCCGAGGTTTGAATCCACCTGGCCGCGTAAGGACCTTAGGCAAGTCCTTCACTCACAATTGTTCAGCGCTTCGGCGTGAAACTCCGATGCAGTGTCCGCTCTGCATCGGGAGCGCCTCTGAGTAGGAGAGCTTGAAGGGGCGCTATAACAAGTGCACATACAAACAAACAAACAAATACAAACAAGCTGGATAGCAACTATTGACAGTGACGTAACTAGCGTTGGGCTTGGGGGGGCTTAAGCCCCCCCAAACGAAGCTGAAGCCCCCCCAAATGAAATCAAGCCGTTGTATGCTTACGGCTAATTTAAATAGACTACCGCATGGACGGCGTACATGCAGTTACGGACGACCGGCCATGACTGCCTAAAAATGGCTCCATTTGAGGTCGACACAGCCAAAAATGCGCTGGTCGCTGGGGCTCCGCCCCAGACCCCGCTGGGGAGCTTACGGTAAAGACAAAACCTTTCTCCTTTACAGTAGCAGTTTTATTTTTTATTGTTATCCTGGTAGGCTGAGCCTTGCGACACTGAAAAACGACTTATTCTTAAAGTTTTCGCGACTTTTCCGTTCACAAATAGCTGGCAAACAAGAGCCTAAAAATGGCTCAATTTGAGGTCGACACAGCCAACAATGCGCTGGTCGCTGGGGCTCCGCCCCAGACCCCGCTGGGGGAGCTTACGACGCTCCCCCAGACCCCCTAGTCGGGACGGGCTTCGTGCTTTCGGCACTCGCAACTTCGCGCCGCCACTCCCGACCAATTGCAATACAGCGTCCTGACACTTCTTTTTTTACACTTTAAGCACTGGTCATATACTTAAGGCTTAAGCCCCCCCAAACGAAAAATCCTAGTTACGTCCCTGACTATTGAATGACGCGATTGACATCATAATTATATAATTATTTGTGACGATATGTGATAAATGAAATTAAATTAAAAATAAAAAAAATAATCAGGTGAAATAACCCATAAGTACCAATCCATGCTTAGAACTGTGACACTGGACGTCGACTGAAATGTCAATTGTGCATTAGAGGCCTGGTTGCTATAAGCTTATAGAATTTCCCTGTCTTTCTATTGCTTGCGAATGGATGGTTCTGTATCCGCTATGTATTTTCTTTCGCTGGTGCAATAAAAAGTGAAGTATCGGATAACTCTACAAAGGCATATTGAAGACACTGGGTTGCTGTTACTGAGCTAAGACGAATCATAAGCTGATAATTATTTACACGTGTGATAAATTTGAAATTACAAATTCTGATTAGATAATCCTGAGTATGTGTTTCATTCAGTAGCATAGATCATGAACCGCTCAAATTTGTTGATGATTCTGTGTTGCTTATAGTGTCAATAAAAGTCTTCAATTGAATGTGCGCTACATGCATCTTAATAAGAGAATTGTTTTTAAACTAGTACATTGCATAATCTGAATGCACATAACAGCTTCATACACTCATCATAGTCCAGAATAAATTAGATGGAAAATATCATTATGAACTATAAAACTGCAGTACATTAAACAAACAATTCTATTCCATTCAACAAATGTATGTACACTTAACGACATGAAGCTTATTTATTTGGTAGGTCACAGCCATAATTAATTGCATCACAAAAATTAATTCAGAAAGGCAATACGCCAAAACATATGCGGAATACATGTCACACATACATTTCTGGTTCTTGCCACAACTAACATCAAATACCCAGCATATAAAGACTGACTTATTTTTATTTCATTACTTACGGAGCTGCAATGCACCGAAAATCAGTAAATATGGATTTTCCAAAATAGTTCAAAAAGTGATTTACTGCTAACTGTTCTGTTAGATCTCTGATTCGTAAAAGTATTTATGTGGCTAAATTTTAGATAAAAACAGCAGACAAGTTGCAGAACCCACAACGATGAACAAAAATTATTTGGAAACTAAAGCATCAGACAAAGAATTAGCAGGTTTACAGCAATTATCCAGTCATATACATGCACCTACGATAATTAGAAGAAGAATGTAAATCCTAAGATATGTGGCACCTCTGTTTCTCTCCCAAGAAAGTCCATAATGTTCTAACTATTCTGAAATGAATGTGGTACATGTATAGTAGTCACTCACTATATACAGGATGTTTACATCTCAGAGCCATTTATCTTGAATTACAGATATCTTCATCCTTAAGTATGTGCCATCATTAAATTTAGCACAAGTCCCATAAGGATAAAAATTGGTAACAACAGCATCAAGCAAAGCATTAGCAGGTTTACATCAATTTTCGTCATAAACCTATACGATAAGAAGGTAAAACTTAGGATACGCGGCACCTCTGTTTCTCTACAAATAATGTCAACTCTCTAATTAGTCTGAAATGAATTAGGTACAAAATTAGTCACTCACTATCTACAGTACGTTTATATCTCAGAGCTATTCATCTCAAACTACAAATATTTCCATCCCTAAGTATGTGCGATCATAAATGATAATTCAGCACATGTATGCAGCAAAGTCGTCAGGTGGAGAAAATTGATGGCCAAAACAATGCTCTAGAAAGTCATTTTCTTCTTCAAGCAATTCATCGCAAATACCACATCCAAAAGCTTTCGAAAAAGGCGCATTTGTAACCGCAGAAGATTTGACATCGCCATTATAAGGACATTCTTCATCTTTAATTCTCTGCAACTTAACTGCATTTCCACTGGATTCCGGATATTTGCTCCATGAGAAACTTTCACTTAATTCGTCAATAACACCTGCATTACTAAATGCAACGAAACGCTCAGACACGTTAGCAATATCTTCAACTCTAGTTTTCACATCATTTGGCTTCGTTCTTTCATGGAGTTTAATCTGCTTTGCTGAAGAACAGTTCTTCGTAATCGAGGTAATGCATGAGTGTTGCTTCTCAGATGCATGAGTTGTGTGTTCCTTTGGATATATTCTTTTTGTGAATCCTTCAAAAGATATCTCACATGTGAATGGTCTTTCAACAGAATGGATTCTCATGTGCGTTTTCAGATTAATAAGTTTCGTGAACGATTTCTCACATAACTGGCAGCTGTATGGTTTCTCTCCTGTATGCACTCTCATGTGTATTTTAAGATCACTACGTCGGGTGAATGATTTATCACATAATTGGCAACAGAATATTTTTTCTCCTGTATGCACTCTCATGTGCATTTTCAGATTAGTGTTTTGGCTGAAAGATTTCTCACATAAATGACAACTATATGGCTTATCTCCTGTATGTGTTCTGATGTGCATTTTTAGATGATTGTGCACAGCAAATGATTTCTCACATAAATGACAGTTATATGGCTTCTCTCCTGTATGTGTCCTCATGTGCGTTTTCAGATTATTGTGCAAAGCAAATGATTTCTCGCATACTTGGCAATTGTATGGTTTCTCTCCTGTATGTGACCTCATGTGCCGTTTCAGATCAGTATGCAAGGTGAATGATTTCTCACATATTTGGCAACTGTATGGTTTCTCTCCTGTATGTGTTCTCATGTGTTTTTTCAGATTACTATTTTGGATGAACGATTTATCGCATAATTGGCAACTGTATGGTTTCTCCCCTGTATGAGTTCTCATATGATCTTTCAGATGAGTTGGTTGGGTGAAAGATTTTGCACATAATATGCAACTGTATAATTTCTTTCCTGTATGTGTACTCATGTGCTTTTTCAGATTACTATGTTGGGTGAATGATTTTTGACATAATTGGCAACTGTATAGTTTCTCTCCTGTATGTGCTCTCGTGTGCTTTTTCAAATTATCATTTTGGGTGAATGATTTCTGACATAATTGGCAACTGTATGGTCTCTCTCCTGTATGAGTTCTCATGTGCATTTTCAGATGAGCATGTTGGGTGAATGATTTTGCACAAAATTTGCAACTGTATGGTTTATTTCCTGTATGTGTTCTCGTGTGCTTTTTCAGATTACTATGATGGGTGAATAATTTTTGACATAACTGGCAAATGTATTGTTTCTTTCCAGTATGTCTTTGCATGTGCTTTTTCTCATAACTACTTTCATTAAGAGATTTCTGACATAGCTGCCACATGCATGGCTTTTCAGCAGAATGGCTACAATTTATGTTCATTTTCGGACACAATAATTTGGCCTCGTGAATTATTGTTTTTAACAAACATGGCACTTATTGTTTCAACAGTATGGGTTCTCAAGTGCTTTTGTAATAAAACTACATTGATAAAATGATTTCAGACATTTCTGGCAATTGTTTTATATATCTCCCTTTAGTTGACCTTCATAAACGTTGCAGACAGAATCATTCAGTAAAATGAGACCTTGACACGATGCTGTTTGTAATCTCATGCACTTTCTGAAAAAAATCAGTAAAAAATTTTGTTTTAAAAATGTTAGCATTGTTCTGAAATAACTGTTATCTAAATACAAGTCGGATTGATAAAAACGTGTAAGCGAGTTACTTAAATAATTCCGAAAGTAATTCGCGTGAATTAAAATTATAGAAAGTGTAATTATTCCCGCTTCTATTTCGGCAGCAATTATTTTTCATCAATGCAACTTCTAATCAATTAAACATTACTGTTTTTCAATGCAGCTTCAATTTCAGCAAGATGTTTTCATAAATTCCATATCTACCGAGAAGTGGGATTTATGAATTAAAATTTATTTTCATAAATCCAACTTCTATTTAGCAAGAATTCTTTTCGTCAACCCGACTCGTATTCGACCATTGCTGAAACCCATGCAAGTTTAAATAACGACGCCAAAATACACGCTTACCTAAATAAATTAGTTTTCATCAATCCAGGTTCATTTTAAGCAAGGACATTTAATCGTTAAACTTCCATTTCAGTAAAATGAAAATCCCCGGTAAAATTGGATAGGGGCCTACGTTATTTTAGACGATACCTTGATGTATTACGTCACTGAAATAAATCGAAAATAAATCTGAAATTAATTCGGGTTAATTAAAATTATAGTACCATAAATTCTAACCAGGATTGTGAATTTGCGATTAAAGTCAAATTTCTCCTTAATCAGCATCAAAACAAGATCCAAAATCCCTGCTGCAATCAGCTCAAAATGGCGCAGGACTATAATGTTTCTACTGACATCGAAGCTAAAGTTTAAGTGTTTCAGCCCTCTAGCGAATATATTTATTAGACAGATGTGAGAACAAAGATTGCAATTTATTTGGAATTTTGTTAATTACTGACAGTCCTAATTTTTATTTCGCTATTTTTATGTTAATTCCGATGCAGTGTCCGCTCTGCATTGGGGAGCGCCTCTGAGTGAGAGCTTGAAGGGGTGCTATAACAACTGCACATACAAACAATTTGCTCATTAACGCAATGAGCAAAGTAGCCTGATTAAATTATTGTTTTGACTTCACCGTGGATACTGACAAACAGGAATCCCTTTATAATTGAGCTGTGGTTTCTGACTATAGGCTTTGAAAACCTAATAGTGCATTACATTAAATGTCGTGTTATAGAAACCTCAAGAAATCTAAGCATTCTGTGTAATACGACCAAACAGCCGTCGTTATTTTGAGGTTTCACGACAATTGATTTACCAAAAAACATTGTTTACTGACAACTCGTCTACAGATTGGTCTAACGACAACTGCTCCACATAAATACAGACAAGTGCACATACAAACGTATCTATAGATGAAATAGAAGCTGGATTTATGAAAAAAAGTTAAATTGTTTGCTAGCTTAAATGGAAGCTGGATTGATGATTTTCATTCATATATTTCAACGTCCATTCAGTTTCTACTTCGAAATCAGCTAAACATGAATAGCTTAAAAAGTTCAAAAGTTATGTACAAATAACCGTTAGATATCTGCAACTCTAAATTGCAAATTAAAAAAAACATGTCAAGTTGTAGAAACCACAACGACAAAAATTTAATTTCTTATTGACTATTAACAAAAAGCATCAGACAAAGCATTAGCAGATTTAAAACAATTCTCCAGTCAAAGTACTTACAAAAAAATGTCCACTGTCTAATTATTCTGAAAAGAATGTGGTACATAGTAGTACTCAATATTTTCAGTATAATGATATACCAGAGTCATTTAACTCGAATTACAGATATTTTCATCCGTAAGTATGTGCAATCATACATTGTAATTCAGCAGCAAGTCGTCAGGTGGAGAAAATTGATGGCTTGAACAATGCTTTATAAACTCCTCCATTTCAAGCAATTCATTGCAAATACCACATCCAAAAGATTTCTAAAAAGGCGCATCTCTATCCAGAAAAGATTCGGCTTTGCCATTATACAGACATTCTTCAACTTTAATTCTCTGCAACTGTAATGCATTTCCACTGGATTCCGGATGTTTGCTCCATGAGAAACCTTCACTTAACTGGTCAATAACACCTACATTACTAAATGCAACGAAACGATCAGACACGTTAGCAATATCTTCAACTCTAGTTTTCACATCCTTTGGCTTCGTTCTTACATGGAGTTTAATCTGCTTTGCTGAAGAACAGCTCTTCATAATCGAATTATTGCATGAGTGTTGCTTCTCAGTTGCATGAGTTGTGTGTTGCTTTGGATTTATTCTGTTTGTGAATCCTTCAGAAGACATCTCACACTCATTTGGTCCTTCAACAGAATGGATTGTCATGTGCGTTTTGAGATGAGCATTTTGGCTGAATGATTTCTCACATACATGTAAAAGGCAACTATGTGGCTTCTCTCCTGTATGTGTTTTCATGTGCTGTTTCAGATGATGATGATTAGTGAACGATTTCTCACATAATTGGCAACTGTATGGTTTCTCTCCTGTATGTGTCCTCATGTGCTTTTTCAGATTAGTATTTTGGCTGAACGAGTTCTCACACAATTGGCAACTGTATGGTTTCTCTCCTGTATGTGCTCTCATATGCTTTTTCAGATTACAATGTTGGGTGAATGACTTCTCACATAATTGGCAACTGTATGGTTTTTCTCCGGTATGAGTTGTCATGTGCTTTTTCAGATCACAACATTGGGAGAATGATTTCTCGCATAATTGGCAACTGTTTGGTTTATCTCCTGTATGTGACCTCATGTGCCGTTTCAGATGACTAAGTCGGGTGAATGATTTCTCACATAATTGGCAAATTTTGTTGTCTCTCGTATGTGTTCTCATGTGCATTTTCAGATCATTGGGTTGTGTGAATGATTTCTCACACAATTGGCAAATTTGTTTCTCTCCCGTAGCCTATGTCGATGGCTGGAAGCACAAAGGTGCTAAGCGCACTTTTCTTAATTCTAAGAAAACTGAAGTTGAAGTTTTGTTATGTGTTGCTAAAATTCATTATTCAAAATAATTCGATTTGCAATGACTTTTCCAAAAGAAGAGCTTATTGCAGTGTTACAAGTATTTTTATTTTTGCACAAATAATTCTGTTTGTAAAAAAAAAATGACTTTGTAAAATTACTGTAAGGAAATATATGCACTTAGGACTTTTGTGCGCTGATGCTGGGACACCTGAAATACTAATTCATGTCAACTGTTTTGACAATTGTTTTAGAAGACCCTTAATAAATACTGTTCTAACTAGCCTTTAAGCATTTGTTAATTTATTAAGCACCACATGATTATATTATTTAATTTTAAAATTTCTTTTAAGCAAAAAAACTCCTAATAATATCAGGAAAATTACCAAAAATAATTTAATTCAAGTATGAGCGACTCTTACGCCGAGTTTTCCTTCAAATTAATGTGATAATCATAGCTGTCATACTTATCATTATAATTAACATCCAATAAAGATTTAAGAAAAAAATATTATAATGAAAATCAAGAAGCACCAAAATGCATCTTCCTCCATAATTTATCCACATTTCACACGTTGAAGAAGTAAAACAATAAAATGCAACAGTAATTATAAAATAATGCTCTGCATTCAAGCCATTAGTTTCAGATAAGAAAAAAATAACATTAAGTTTGAATTCAGTCTTCTTCCTCGTCAGCACAGGGCTCCGAAAGACAGTCTCGAGCTCTAGCATTTGAAGGCAAGTCATTGTAGAAAACCGCATGCTCTGCCGGAATTACTCTGCTCTTCAGTAGCGCAAGGAGGTCAGCTTTTTTGGCCGTCGAGATTGGGATTCGAGAGAGATAGGCTGGTGTAAGGTCCCCTATCAGTGTGTTTGGCCTGCCGCGTTTGCTGGATATGTTGAGGCGAAGGAAATTCTCATCACTAATCTGGTATTTGTACTCAATGACAAATGGGTGAAGTTTACTGAAGCGCAGCCACTTAACACGTAGCCAATTCACCGTATCCCCCTCCATATTCTTGCTGCGATTTAGTAGAAGAGTAGAAGCCAGCATCTTCAAGTCACTGAAGTCTGTGTGCATCATTCGCTGAACGATAAATGGAGGAGCTTTCTTTCGTGCACCGGCTATCGCCACTTCCCAATCACGAGTTGTATAAATTTTGAGATGCTTTGTAGCTCGCTCAATCAGGGAGTGCATTAGATCTACATCTAAATACGAGTGGCCACTCTCCATATACTTTAGATCAGCGGTTCCCAACCCGTGGCCCGCGGGCCAAAAGTGGCCCGCCAGGCCTCAGAAAATGGCCCGCCAGGCTTCAAAAATGGCCCGCATCTCTCAAAAAATTAACAAAAATATATGAAAAATTGACAATTTTGACAGGATAAAACTCATAATTATTTTATATTACAAATTATTTTATTTTTACGTCTATAAATAACATCAAATATGTTATTTTGAGTCAATTATAACAATTTTATATGCTTTAAGTTAATTAAATTTTAGCATTGTGGCCCCCTAATGTCCTTTAACTAAGAAAAAGTGGCCCTCGTGTCCTCCAACTTCAAAAAAGTGGCCCTAAGGTCGAAAAAGGTTGGGAACCACTGCTTTAGATCAACAGTTTGTAGAGAAGGCAATGTTCTAATGGCGTACAACATGACTGCACAGATAAACTGTTTGCGATTTTGTCCACCGCAAGTATCTGAGAATGATGTGACGTGCGTGACGGTTGCTGGAAGTTTTCGCAAGTAATCCAGAAGGGCGGACCCTATATCATTTGCTCCCCTACCACCTTCTGTCTCGTCCCATATGTAATTGAATCCTTGTTGGGATGCCGATTCCAGTATCGTAAAGTTGTACACAGCAAGCTTCCTTCTATAATATATTTGTGAATCACCTGCATGTGGAGTAGAGAGAACTGCTTCAAGATCAAATGTTATGGCTCGATACGATTGGTCACTGCAAGCTTTTACTTTATCGCGACTCTTCTCCTCCATAGACTCTTTTTCTCGCCTTTTATGTGCTTCCCATGCATCATGCAAGTTCGTCTTCTCTGTATCCACAGCATTTCTGTAGCTATTACAAGTGGAGCACTGATCTTTCTTAGGAATAAAGAAGCCAAGATTAAATTGGGTATTGAAGACTCTTCGATAGATTTCTTGCTTAACAGGTGCTACTCCAAGCCTTTGACAGTAATCCTCACTGTACAAACGGTAAAGCTGTTGAATATTAAGATCAGGTGCCAAATACCGTTTACGTGAGTCTTTGCGAGTGTAATGCGATTCAACCTGCGGAAAGCTGTTTATGTGATCGACGATCTTCTGGATATTCTCATCTGAAGTTTTATTTGCAGGAACCTTTCCTTTCCGACCATCTTTTCCAACAAATAAACCAGTATCTGATTTACCTTTTAAAGCCCTGTTAACAATCTTGATTGAAATAGCAAGAGTACTGCAAAAGAAGTTTCTACAGACACGCATTCGATCATCATCGGACATCAAAGGTTCCACGACAACTGGTCTACCGACAACTCGTCTAACGACAACTCGTCTCCGGACAATTGGTCTAACGACAACTGGTCTACAGACGAATAGTATTGATGAAATAGAAGCTGGATTTATGAAAATGGGTTTTTAGCTTAAATAGAAGCTGGATTGATGATTTTCATTCATGTATTTCAACATGCACCCATTTCTACTTCAAATCTAAAAACACCTTCATCCAGCTTCTATTTCTTGCCTGTTATTTTAGTCAATCCAGCTTCTATTTCAGATATAAAAATACCATCATCCAGCTTCCACTACTTAAGCGATTTTCTTATAAATCCACCTTCTATTTGAGATCTGGAAATACCTTCATCCAGCTTTTATTTATCACGCGTTATTTTCGTCAATCCAGCTCTTATTTCACCTGTAAAAGAACCATCATCCAGATTCCATTTCTCTTGCGTTTTTTCATCAATCCAAGCTCCACTTCACCTCTAAAAACTGTCATCCGGCTTCCATTTCTCAAGCGCTGGATCAGTTGTCAGTAGACGAGTTGTCGTTAGACGAATTGTCCGGAGACCACTTGTCGGTAGACGAGTTGTCGTTAGACGAGTTGTCGTGACACCGACATCAAATAATACTCTCGACTTTTCTTGCGCTTTGTGCTTACAGCCTCTCCAGTTGCAGCATCTATGCTACGCCTGCGGACAGCAACTTCAGTGACTGCGCTGCAGAGGAACTGAGACTTGCACTGAATGTCTTGCAACGAGTAATACTCGTTGCATAATTGCACTTGCTTATCTTCCGAAATCATGACCCCACACTTAAAACGACATCCTTCTTCGCAACCCCCACATGGTTTTTTTCCCGCCACTAGTTTCCCTTTCCTCGAAACATACTCCTTTCCATTAGCTCGAGATAGCTGCCTAACATTTCGTTTCCAACCTTGTGTATTTCGTTTACGCTTTCGTGAACGCTCCTCCATATCTGATGGTGGTAGGCAAGGTGTAGATGCATCGTCGCTGAGAGGAAGACTTCCTGAGGGACCAGGCTCTTCGTTAGAGAGAGAAGTTGAACGAGTAGACACTGTAACTTCTGTTGGATGTGGAGGATTAACTACATCAACTGTTGTTGGAAGCACTGAATCAGGTGACATCTGTTGAGAAGAAATAACCCCGACTGGAACTTGCAAAGGTTGCAAGATTGGTGGCCTACATGACATGTAAAATAAAAATAAATGCCAATTAAACACTCATTTTTAATAATTTAATAATCTTCCTTTATTGAAGTTCACATTCACAGAATGCATTGCGATTACAATGAAACATTCATAATCATAGTACACTGTAGTAACTGATGACAAGTTTAACAGAAGTTTAATTTAACTTTTGTATTTTCATCATAAGAGTAGTTTAAGTAAATTAATTCATCAATTATAATGGCAGAAATACAAGAAAATGACTACTCCATAGAGACAATGACTATTAGACCTACATTTTAAAATAATAATTGAAACCACATTTGAAATGATAGTACAAAGAACTACCTTAGGCGAGTAATGATGATAACTTTACGGGTACGAGTTCTTTCCATCGGAGTGGCCATACTTGCAACATGAAGGTTGAAAGGCTCGGACGTCAGCAGGTGTGAATGGTCTAGCACTTCTACTGCAGAAACCTCTCTGCAAAAAGGCTCCAAGACTAGAGGAAGTGTAGGATCAAGCCCTTCAACTGTCATAGCAGGTGTACGATTAAGCGGAGAAGAAACCTCGAGGTCCAGAGGAAGCATAGTTGCAGGCAAATCAGTTGCCAGCGGGTGTGAATGGTCGAGCACTTCTACTGCAGAAACCTCTCTGCAAAAAGGCTCCAAGACTAGAGGAAGTGTAGGATCAAGCCCTTCAACTGTCATAGCAGGTGTACGATTAAGCGGAGAAGAAACCTCGAGGTCCAGAGGAAGCATAGTTGCAGGCAAATCAGTTGCCAGCGGGTGTGAATGGTCGAGCACTTCTACTGCAGAAACCTCTCTGCAAAAAGGCTCCAAGACTAGAGGAAGTGTAGGATCAAGCCCTTCAACTGTCATAGCAGGTGTACGATTAAGCGGAGAAGAAACCTCGAGGTCCAGAGGAAGCATAGTTGCAGGCAAATCAGTTGCCAGCGGGTGTGAATGGTCGAGCACTTCTACTGCAGAAACCTCTCTGCAAAAAGGCTCCAAGACTAGAGGAAGTGTAGGATCAAGCCCTTCAACTGTCATAGCAGGTGTACGATTAAGCGGAGAAGAAATCTCGAGGTCCAGAGGAAGCATAGTTCCAGGCAAATCAGTTGCCAGATGTTCAGTAGATGTTCCTAAGACAGACAAAATGCATACCCAAGTTAAACAATGTAAAGAAACACGGAGGGATGCATCGCTGGTTTTAACTATGGCAAGCAATACCGGTCTATGCGTCTGCAGGTGTGTTCTGGTGGTCACGATCCTACCTGTAGTTGCTTAATAATACCGATGAGACGTCCATGACATCGCCTTTCGATGCAGCCCAAACCTTACTGCATAATACCGCATAATTTTTACAATTTTACCACATAAGCCGATTTCGAGCTTTAAATCACTTAATTTCCCAAACATCAACATTTATTTTCCATAATTTTACAGCATTTTCTAAGGTTCCTATTAATAAGCTTACCATCATCACTGGATTCCTCGATTGAATCATTAAGGTCCATGATCATCTGAAGGGTTCCACGACAACTGGTCTACCGACAACTCGTCTAACGACAACTCGTCTCCGGACAATTGGTCTAACGACAACTGGTCTACAGACGAAAAGTATTGATGAAATAGAAGCTGGATTTATGAAAATGGGTTTTTAGCTTAAATGGAAGCTGGATTGATGATTTTAATTCATGTATTCCAACATGCACCCATTTCTACGTCAAATCTAAAAGCACCTTCATCCAGCTTCTATTTCTCACCTGTTATTTTTAGTAAATCCAGCTTCTATTTCAGATATAAAAATACCATCATCCAGCTTCCATTACTTAAGCGATTTTCTTATCAATCCAGCTTCTATTTGAGATCTATAAATTCCTTCATCCACCTTTTATTTATCATGCGTTATTTTCGTCAATCTAGCTTCTATTTAACCTGTAAAAGAACCATCATCCAGATTCCATTTTTCTTGCGTTTTTTCATCAATCCAACCTCCACTTCACCTCTAAAAACTGTCATCCAGCTTCCATTTCTCAAGCGCTGGATCAGCTGTCAGTAGACCAGTTGTCGTTAGACGAATTGTCCGGAGACCAATTGTCGTTAGACGAGTTGTCGTTAGACGAGTTGTCGTGACACCATCTGAAGCGCTTTTGCAGAACTGAAACGATGCACTCGTTTATGCATTTCAATAATAATGTATTGAGAGCAGAAACAGTAAACAATAAGCAGTAAACACTAAAGATTTCGAGATATTGTTTCTGTTATTTTTAATGTAACTTTTATTATTTTTGTAACGGGGACGACGATAAACAGTAATGGCGAATGGCGTGGAAGTCAACAACAAAGACAAGGCGTTAAAAAAAGAGGGTGCACATAGGTATTAAGTGCGCTTGAGCTATTTGCGCTCTATGGATTTCAGCCAATGAGACTTAGCCCAATTGTGTTTTGGTGCCAAGTGATCCAAATTAACATCGTAAACGTTAGTACCTTTGTGCTCCGATGTATATTTCTTCCAGGCATATTATGCACTACTTTTTTGAAAAACCCAAAAAAGTGCGCTTAGCACCTTTGTGCTTCCAGCCATCGATGTGTTCTCCTGTGCATTTTCAGATTAGTATTTTGGCTGAACGATTTATCACATAAATGACAACTATATGGCTTTTCTCCTGTATGTGTTCTCATGTGCATTTTCAGATGATTGTGCAAAACAAACGATTTCTCACATAAATGACAGTTATATGGCTTCTCTCCTGTATGCGTTTTCATGTGCTTTTTCAGATGATCATTCATAGCAAATGATTTCTCACATAATTGGCAACTGTATGGTTTCTCTCCAGTAGGGTAAAGTGCCTAATTTCTGGCCGGTGCCCAGTTACTGGCCACTTTTGTAAAGCTCAAACACGCAGATCATGCATTTCTAGCGATGAAATTAAATTCTGAATTCTTTGTTTCTATTAAAAGCTACCAAATCACGTGATTCATTCATCATTTGACCTAGTTTAACTTTGTTTTGATGTCTCAAAGTTTAGGTCAATCTCGTAGGTAATCTCGCTGATTTTTTCAAAATCAAACTTCTTTCACAGGATTTTAATACCCATTCTTCACATTTTAGCATTAGGAAACTGACTGAAATATAAAACTAAATATGTTGTAATGTTGTAGAACTTGCTTTAAATGTTGTTTTACTATTCCTTATTTTTAAAATAATTTTGTTTATCTGCCGTATGAAAGTGCCCGGTTACTGGCCGCGTTGTTGCCTAGTTATTGGCCATGCTAGTAATTGGTACACGTGGCCAGTAATTGTTCGCAAATACTTAGACATTTCCTAAAACATACTACGATCATGACTTAGGTTAAAGCGCAATTACTTTTTCAAATGTCTACCGTTCTTACTACAATATTTACATTTTACACCAATATTTTACAATTAATTGTAGGTCTGTTGTTATTAGATGCGCAGGCTTACGGATTTGCTCCAAATACCAGAGGTCAATATATAGTAAGTAAGTATGTATTTTATTGAAACGCCTGCAAACGCACTGAGGGGGGAAATATAAATATATATGACTAACTACACTGTATAATAATTGGTAAACGTGTACTTTAGCGTCGTAAATTATTCGCTCGTTGCAGCATTGTTATTTTAATCAATCCAACGTCTAGTTTCCTCGTATGCAGAAGCTGAGAAATTGAAGTCGCTTACACTTCAAACCCATGCCAAATAAATAAATATCTGGCTGATAAAATGTCTAGATGTCCTAAAAGGATCACTTTCTCAAGAATTTCACACTGCCGGGTATTGGTACAAGGAATTATATACCGAGTACCAATTACTGGCCGGGCGGCCAGTAATTGGTCATGTATGGCCAGTAAATGGGCATTTTCACAAAATCTTGAATTTGTTTAATTTCCCTTTTGTTTCTGACCAATTTTACAAAATTTTATTTTGAATTGCAGGTGATTTTTATTATCTAAAATTTAATATACGATAAGCTAAATTTACTACAATATTGACTAATGTAAATAATATTTTAAAAAACTTGCGGCCAGTAATTGGGCACTTTACCCTATGTCTTTGCATGTGTTTTTTCATATAACCACTTTTGTTAAAAGATTGCCCACATAATTGGCACCTGTATGATGGTTCCCTAGTATGAAGTCTTGTGTGTCTTTTCAGATGACTGCAATTAGCAAAAGATTTACGGCATAGCTGGCACCCGTATGGCTTTTCAGCAGAATGGCTATTCATGTTTATTTTCGCACTATTGCCCTGATGAAATTATTTTTTTGAGAAATCTGGCACTTATTGTTTCAAGCATGGGTTCTCAAGTCCTTTTATAAGACAATCACCCCAATAAAATGATTTCCAACATTTATGGCAATTGTATTATATATCTCCCAATAGTTGACCTTTATAAAAGTTGGAAACATTCAGTAAAATGGTCTTGAGACCTTGACACGATGCTGCTTGCCATCTAATGGAGTTTCTGAAAAAAAATCAGTAAAATTTTTAATTTTAAACAAGTTGGCACTGTTCTGAAATAAAAAGTTGGCAGATAATTGGTTAAATCACACAATCTCAGAAACGAAACGTCTTCATAGTAGTTTGAAAATTAGAAGAGTTAAGAATTGATATTTTTTTAACTTTGTTATCATTTCGTAAAAGATATATAATATCTCATTTTTACAGATTCATGTCAACCAAAAATGATAAAATTTTTGAACATAACTTCGAATCATACGCAAACTCACTAAATATGCAACTTCACCACCAACACAATCCACAACAAGATTCACTCAACAAAATCTGCCATTCATGGCAATTCGTAATGACATTTTCAGCACTGTGAACAAAAGCAAGGTGGCAGCAAATGCTCCACATGATATAATATGCTGGCTTTGACAGAGTGTGCAAACTGTGAATCCAATATTTAAATAGACACCACCATTATAATGGGGTTTTGGACACAAACCATACATAAAACCAAAATTTTTAGGCTAAACATTACAGTGGAATGAAAAATAAATAAAATCAGAAATTTGACAAGTAGCCTAATTACAACCAAACGTTGCCCAATGATATGGGTCAAGAAATGTGATTTTTTTAAATTTTAACAGAAACTAGATTGATGGAAAAAAAACAATAACTACCGTACCGAAATAGAAGCTGGATTGATAAAACGCGTTTTATCAGTTAACTACAGAAATAGGGTTTTTGGCCTGAGGAGGGGTTTTGTCATCTTTTTTGTTCTGAGCTAAATTGGGGTGGGAATTGTCTGGGGTTTGTCCAGGGAATGTCTGGGTAGTGTTTAATCTAGCCCCCACCCGCTGGGGGGGGGGGGAAATTAAGGTTTCTACCAACATGCAATTATGACGCACTATTCTGAGTAATATTTGTTGGAAAGTGTGTGTAACAATAATGCTCTATTGCTGTGTGACAAACTTTACTCGAAATTTGTGTTTATTATAATTCTGCTCCTGCTATTGTAATAGTTTTATGCTTTTGGGGTCCAATTGGACCCCAGGGGTCCATCTGGACCCCAGGGGTCCATCTGGACCCCAATTGATATATCAAAATTTTTATATGTTTTAAATTTTATACCGACTTATAAAAGCACGCAGTTATAGATCGATGAATGACTGACAATTACATAAAATCTTAGAGTTGTGCCACATCGCAAACAAAAAGTTACACCTATGGCAATACGCCTGGGGTCCGCCTGGACCCCAGGAATGAGGATGAGGGTTAAGAAGATAGATGTAGATAAGGATCCATAAAGTAGAGTCCCACGCAGAGAGAAGAGAATTCCACAAAGAGGACCCAATGATGGTAAAGGATTGAGTTTGAGATATAGTGGTCCTAGCTCGAGGAACAAACAAGTCAGTCCTTATAAGAAGATGGATAGTCGATGAGAAGACGCAGAAATAGGAGAACGGTGTAATGTAGTAATGTAGTGAATGAGGTCACTGAGATGTTTCGGTGCAAGACCCTGTTTGGATTTGAGTACCAGAGAAAGGACTTTATATTGCATGCATGCAGAGAGAGGAAGCTGATTGATCATAAACGATTATATGTTGAGTACTTAGGAAGGCGGGCAATTAATCGAGACTAGTATACTGTTGTCATTAGACCAGTAATTTTGTCTGCAGACCAGTTGTCGTTAGAATCGTTGTCTCTAGACGAGCTGCCGTGAAACCCTGTCCTGTCACTTGTGGCTTTCATGTGTAGGCCTACTTTTTTGCTATGCTAGATTGTAGTTCGCCTGCAATTCAATTGAATCTAGTTAATAATAGTTTGTTCTTATTATTTTGCAGTTATAGGCTAAACTGTCAATAAGGCTTATTCAAATCTTAACATCACGTCGTTGCTTAGAACTGTGACATTGAACGTCGGCTGAAATGTTAATTGTGCATTAGAGTCCTGCAGGTTGATAATAAGCTTCTAGCTCATCCCGGTGTAAAGGTTTCAAATTACCCCCTCCTAAACATTACCCCCCGGAAACTAGATTTGCATCAATCATCGCATTTATTGCACTAACAAATCAGAAAAATCGTCCCGCTTCTTGTTTTGGTCTGCAGAATATCATCCGTCATCCCACTTCGTGTTTTGTTATCAATATTTTGATCCGAAAAAAATAATAGCCTCGAAGACATTTTCTCCATTGTAACTTCGGCGGCGATTAGTATTTTAGTGACAGATGAAAATATTGTTTACAAATCACGAAGTGGGATGACGGATGGAAATCTTGAGACCAAAACAATAAGTGGGATGATTTTTCCGATAATTTTAGTGCAAGAAATGCGATGATTGATGCAATTTACAGTTTTCAGGGGGGTAATGTTTAGGAGGGGGTAATCTGAAACCTTTACACCGGGCTTTCTGTTGCGCAAGGATGGTTCTGTATCCGCGTCATATTATATATTTCTCTGGTGCACTAAAAAATTAATTAATGGGTTACCTTAACACAGACAGATTGCAGAGACTGAGAAGCTAATATTGAGCCAAGATGGATAGTAATTATGCAGATGGAATTAATACTTACATGTTTGATGTGTAATTAGGCCTACATGAGTAACTACATGGTGTGAAAAATAATTACACATGTAGTTGCAAATTGTGATTCTCATTAGATAATCATAAGTAACTGAGTCTGTATTTAATTTATAAGTATGGATTATGAACCGCTCCAAGTCGTTGATGATGTGATGCTTGGTGTCAATAAAAGTCTTTAATTTGATGTTCAGTAGGCTAGGCTACATAAATCATTAAAATTATCAGAGAATTTCTTTTTAAACTCCAGCATTGCATAATGTGAATTCACACAATAGCTTCCTATACCAATGCTATTATAGTCCAGATTAGATAAAAAATAACATTATGAACTATAAAACTGCAGTGCATTAAACAAACAATATTATATTCCATTCAGCAATTTATGCTATGTACACTTAACGATGTGAAGATTAATTATTTGGTAGGTCAGTCAGAATTAACTGCATTCACAAAAATTGATTCAGAAAAGACAATACTGGATAACCCAAAGCATATGCGAGATACATGTCATACATGCATTTCTGGTTCTTACCACAAGTAACATCAAATACCCAGCCTATAAAGACTTCTTCTTTCCTTACTTACTGTAGCTGCACTACAACGAAAATCAGCTAAACATGGATCGTCTAAAATATTTCAAAAAGTGATTTACAGCTAACTTTTCTGTTAGATATACGACTTACAGAAGTATTAATTTTCTGTAGCTAAATTTCAGATAAAGAAACCCAATCAAGTTGTAGAATCCACACCGATGAACAAAAACGAACTGGTAACTAAAGCAACAAACAAAGCATTAGCAAGTATATAACAATTTCCCTGTCCTATACTTACAAAGAATGTCCACTGGCTAATTATTCTGAAAAGAATGTGGTACATAGTAGTCACTAGTCACTCACTATTTCCAGTATGTTTATAATCAGAGTCACTTATCTTGAATGACAGATATCCTCATTCATAAGTATGTACAATCATAATTCAGCACATGTCTACAACTAAATCGTCAGGTGGAGAAAATTGATGGCTTGAACAATGCTTCATAAACTCCTCCATTTCAAGCAATTCATCGCAAATACCACAACCAAAAGATTTTGAAAAAGGCGCAATTGTATCCACATAAGATTCGACTTTGCCATTATACAGACATTCTTCATCTTTAATTCTCTGCAACTGACCTGCATTTCCACTGGATTCCGGATATTTGCTCCATGAGAAACCCTGACTTGACTCGTCAATAACACATGCACTACCAAATGCAACGAAACGATCAAACACGCTAGCAATATCTTCAACTCTAGTTTTCACATCCTTTGGCTTCGTTCTTGCATGGAGTTTAGTCTGCTTCGCTGAAGAACAGCTCTTTGTAATCAAATTATTGCACGAATGTTGCTTCTCAGTTGCATGAGTTGTGTGTTCCTTTGGATTTACTCTTTTTGTGAATCCTTCAAAAGACATCTCACACGTGTCTGGTCTTTCGGCAGAATGAATTCTCATGTGCTTTTTCAGATTAGTTATTTGGCTGAATGATTTCTCACATAATTGGCAACTGTATAGTTTCTTTCCTGTATGTGTTCTCATGTGCTTTATCAGACTACTATGATGGGTGAATGATTTCTCACAAAACTGGCAACTGTATGGTTTCTCACCTGTATGTGATCTCATGTGATCTTTCAGATGACTATGTTGGGTGAATGATTTCTCACATAATTGGCAACTGTATGGTTTTTCTCCTGTATGTGTCCTCATGTGTTGTTTCAGATTACTGTGTTGGGTGAATGATTTCTCACATAATTGGCAACTATATGGTTTCTCTCCTGTATGTGTCCTCATGTGCTTTTTCAGATTAGCATTTTGGCTGAATGATTTCTCACATAATTGGCAACTGTATGGTTTTTCTCCTGTATGTGTTCTCATATGCTCTTTCAGATCACTATGTTTAGCAAACGATTTCTCACATAATTGGCAACTGTATGGTTTCTCTCCTGTGTGTGTTCTCATGTCCATTTTCAGAGTAGTATGTTTAGTGAACGATTTCTCACAAAATTGGCAACTGTATGGTTTCTCTCCCGTATGTGTTCTCATGTGCATTTTCAGAAAACAACGTTGGGTGAATGATTTCTCACATAATTGGCAACCTAATGGTTTCTCTTCAGTATGTCTCCTCATGTGCCCTTCCAGATTACAATGCTGGGTGAATGCTTTCTCACATAACTGGCAACTGTATGGTTTCTCTCCCGTATGTCTTCTCATGTGCTGTTTCAGATCCCAACGTTGGATGAATGATTTGTCACATAATTGGCAACTGTATGGTTTTTCTCCAGTATGAGTTATCATGTGTTTTTCAGAGCAAAACTTACATTAAAAGATTTCTGACATAACTGGCACCTGCACAGTTTCTGCTCAGTCTGTCTTTGCATTTGCCTTGTGATATAACTACTGTGATTAAAAGATTTGCAACATAATTAGCAAAATAATTATGCTGCTTAACCAGTATGAAGTCTCACGTGTATTTTCAGATGACCAAAGATTTCTGGCACCTGTATGGCTTTTCAACAGAATGGCTGCTTATGACATTGACATTGTGCGTTTTCGCAATATTGCGCTGATGAAATTTTTTTTCAGATATCTGGCATTCAATGTTTCAACAGCATGTGGTTCTCAAGTGCTTTTGTATCCCAGTAAAATGATTTCCAACATTTCTGGCAATTGTACTATATATCTCCCTTCATAAAAGTTGTAGACAGAAACATTCAGTATAATGGTCTTGAGACATTGACACAATGCTGTTTTCCATATCATGCACTTTCTGAAAAAAAATCAGTAACAATTCTAATTTAAAAAATGTTAGCATTGTTCTCAAAGAAAAAGTTGCCAGTTTATTGGTTAAGTCTCACGTCTTTATAGTTGTTTGAAAAGTAGCAGAGTTAGGAATTGATTAATATTTGAACATTAGGTCTACTTTTATTTCCTAAAGGATATACACATTTTTTAAATGACCTCAACCACAAAAGATAATTTTTTTAACACAGCTACGAATCCTACGCAAACTCACCAAATATACAAATTCACATACCACACAATCTACCACGAGTTTCATTCAACAGAATCTGCTGTTCATGGCAATTCGTAATGACATTTTCAGTACTGTGAACAAGAGCAAGGTGGCAGCAAATGCTTCGCTTGATATGTCTGCCGCCTTTTACAAACTGTGCATCTCATATTTAATTTCACAGTACTTACCATTGTAATGGCGGTTTCTATTATAGCCATACACAAAGCCATCTAATCATCCCATGGCAATGGAATGATTTATTCACATTTCATCAGCAACAACAACAACAACAACCAACAACAAGACAATCAAAAAATTACAAAAAAGCAACAGCAGCAGCACACCAATAATAATTATTCACCAATAATAATTATTCACCAATAATAATTATTCACCAATAATAATTATTCACCAAAAATAATTATTCACCAATAATAATTATTCACCAATAATAATTATTCACCAATAATAGTTATTCACCAATAATAATTATTCACCAATAATAGTTATTCACCAATAATAGTTATTCACCAATAATAGTTATTCACCAATAATAGTTATTCACCAATAATAGTTATTCACCAATAATAGTTATTCACCAATAATAATGATTCACCAATAATAATTATTCACCAATAATAATTATTCACCAATAATAATTATTCACCAATAATATTTATTCACCAATAATAGTTATTCAACAATATTAATTATTCACCAATATTAATTATTCACCAATAATAGTTATTCACCAATAATAATTATTGCTAGAAGATTTCTTACAGGTTTCATTACATTGATATTTTTATGCATTGTTAGAGTCATGATTTCATATAAAAATTTTCCTTTCTCAATGAACAGATGCAAAAAATCCATTATGACACTAAACTATATAAATTACAGGTAAACAGATAAATGGCTATTTTATCTTCATGAACTACATAACATTGCTCACAATTGCCTATTGACGCGACGAGCAAATTGGTAGGTATAAGTCAGTAATAATAGTATTAATACTAATTATTATTATTAATTAATAGTAATAGTAATATCATAACCGTCTTTGGTAAACGTGTATTTTAGCGTAATTAATTATTTTCACGCTTAAAATGGCACACAAAGCGTCTTAAAATATTTCTATCAACGTGCTATTGCCAAAGTGATGTATGATTATACTTCGAATATCTTCAAAAGAAGGATTTCGATCGAAAAATTGTAAAATTTTGTCCTAACAAACCGCCGATCAAAGTTGTTGTTCAATTACGTTTACCTTATCGGATGCTTCATTGAAATAAACGAAGAAATTACCATCAACGATAATTAAAATGTCGCACCACTTAAACTTCCGTTTCCAATGCTAAGGATTGTTTTTTTATCATTTGTAGCTAAAATACTAAATAGCCGCTGAAGTTACATGGAGAAATGGCTTCGAGGCTATTATTTTTCCCCGAATAAAATATTGATAACAAACCCTGAAGTGGGATGACGGATGAAAATCTTCTGACCAAAACAAGAAGCGGGATGATTTTTCTGATTTTTAGGTGCAATAAATGCGATGATTGATGCAACTCTAGTTTCCGGGGGGTAACCTGAAACCGGTTTCAAGTTACCGGGGGGTAATGTTTAGGAGGGGTAATTTGAAACCTTTACACCGGTGAAAAGGTTTCAAATTACCCCTCCTAAACATTAACCCCCTGAAAACTGTAATTTGCATCAATCATCGCATTTTTTGCACTAAAAATATCAGAAAAATGATCCCGCTCCTTGTTTGGGTCTGAAGATTTTCATCCGTGATCCCACATCGTGGTTTGTTATCAATATTTTCATATGTGACTAAAATACTAAATCGCCGCTGAAATTACATGGAGTATTGGCTTCGAGGCTATTATTTTTTTCCAGATTAAAATATTGATAGCAAACCACGAAGTGGGATGACGGATGAAAATCTTAAAACCAAAACAAGAATCAGGTTGATTTTTGGATTTTTTTGTGGGCAATAAATGCGATGATTGATGCAAATCTAGTTTTCGGGGGGTAATCTGAAACCGGTTTCAAGTTACCGGGGGGGGGGGGGTAATGTTTAGAAGGGGTAATTTGAAACCTTTACACCGGGGGGTTAATGTCCTAGCCTCAATCAGAGGGGGACTTGTCCAGGGGGTGGTGGTCAGAGGGGTTTGTCCGATGGGTTTTGTCCTACACTCGTCTGGGGCAGGGTGAGAATTGCCGGGGGGGTTGGGGGGGTTCAACCCCTCCAGTCTTTCTTCGAGCTCCATGTTAAAGTATGTTTTTCATACCCCAATTTCAAGTTTATCATAGGCCAACCCCCCCAGTTATTTTTCCACAATTCTCATACTGGTCTGGGGTGTGTGTTCAGAAGGTTTACCGTTCATACCGTAATCCAAAATATTTGCTGCAATGAGCTCAAAATGGCGTCCGATAAAGTGTTTCTCTCTGCTGAAGTCGAAGTCAGAGTTTGTTGAAGTGTCATCTGCCCTCTGGCGAATATATTTTAGAAAACTGCGAGTACTAAGCTTGCAATTTATTTACGTTTTTGACAATTATTGGCAATCATATTTACAATGTCGCAATTCGTTATATGATTATAAAGCTAAGAAGAAAGGGGTGAACAGACCAGTACACGTCTGGCTCAAAATTGTCCATAAACCCAAAAGAACAAGGTAGGCCTAAATAAAATATCGAATTGACTTCATCGGATAGATTCCTTGATATTTTCGCTTTGGTTTCTGATTATATCATCTGCGACTAAAATGGTCTTCTTGTCGCAATTTTTTAATGAAGATGAGGAACTTTGAATTAGGCGGTTATCTCGACATTATCCAATCAGTTTTGTTAAGTATGGATCATGAACCGCTCGAATTTGTTGATGCTGTGATGCTTAGTGTCAATAAAAGTCTTCATTGAATGTGCGCTACATGCATCTTAATAAGAGAATTTCTTTTAAACTAGTAGTAATACTGCATAATGTGAATGCACACAATAGCTTCCTGCACCAATGTTATCATAGTCGAGACTCGAGACGGATTAGATGAAAAAATATCAGCATGAACTATAAAACTGCATTGAATTAAACAAACAATTATATTCCATTCAGCAAATGTATGTACACTTGAAGACATGAAGATTATTTTATTTGGTAGGACACAGCCATCAAAAAATTAACTCAGAAAAGACAATAACCCAAAATATATGCGGGATACATGTATGTCATACATGTATACATTTATGGTTCTTGCTACAAATAGCATCAAATACCCATTACCCAGCCTAAAAAGACTGACTTATTTCATTACTTACTATAGTTGCAATACAACGAAAATCAGCTAAACATGAATCGTCTAAAATTGTTTTAAAAAGTGATTTACAGCTAACTATTCTGTAAGATAAAATTATATGACTCGTAGAAGAATTTCTAGAGAAAATTTCACATTACAAAAAGCAAACAAGGTTTAGAACCCACAACGATAAAAAAAATGAATTGATAACTAAAGCATCAGACAAAGCATTAGCAGGACCTTTACAGCAATTCTCCAGTCATATTCCTATGATAATAATTATTATTATGAGAACAAGGTAAAACCGAAGTCTCCTAAGATAATTTGGCACCTATGTTTCTCTACAAAGAATGTTTATAATGTTCTAACTATTCTGAAATGAAATGAATGTGATATTATACAGTAGTTGTAGTCACTCACGAATCTACAAAATGTTTATTTCTCAGAGATAAATTCTTGAAATACAGATATCTTCATCCCTAAGTATGTGCAATCATAATTCAGGACATGTTTACAACTAAGTCCTCAGGTGCAGAAAAATGATGGCATTAGGAACGTTCTATAAAATCCTCAATTTCAACGAAAATCAGCCAAACTATAAACTGCATATAAAAACAGGTAAAGTTGTAGAAACCACAAAGATAAGCATTAAATACTTATTGACTAGTAATAAAAAGCATCAGACAAAGCATTAGCAGATTTACAGCAATTCTATTGTCTTAATACTTACAAAAAATGTAAACTGCCTAATTATTCTGAAAAGAATGTGGTACATAGCAGACACACACACTATTTTCAGTATGTTTATATTCAGAGTCATTTAACTCGAATTACAGATATCACGATTCGTCCGTAACTATGTGCAATAATAATTCAGCACAGGTCTACAACTAAGTCACCAGGTGGTGAAAACTGATGGCTTGAACAATGCTCTAGAAATTCCTTCTCCATTTCAAGCAATTCATCGCAAATACCACATCCAAAAGATTTCGAAAAAGGCTCCTTTGTAACCACATAAGATGCGACTTCGCCATTATACAGACATTCTTCATCTTTAATTCTCTGCAACTGATCTGCATTTCCACTGGATTCCGGATATTTGCTCCATGAGAAACCTTCACCTGACGCAACGAAACGATCAGACACGTTAGCAATATCTTCAACTCTAGTGTTTACATCTTTTGGCTGGATTCTTGCATGGAGTTTAATCTGCTTCACTGAAGAACAGCTCTTTGTAATTAAATTATTGCTTGAGTGTAGCTTTTCAGTTGCATGAGTTGTGTGTTCCTTTGGATTTATTCTTTTTGTGAATCCTTCAAAAGACATCTCACACGTGTCTGGTCTTTCGGCAGAATGAATTCTCAAGTGATTTTTCAGATTAATATGACGCGTGAATGATTTCTCACATAATTGGCAACTGTATGGTGTATCTCCTGTATGTGTTCTCATGTGCATTTTCAGATTAGATTGTTGGGTGAATGATTTCTCACATAATTGGCAACTGTATGGTTTTTCGCCTGTATGTGTTCTCATGTGGATCTTCAGATTAGCATGTCGGGGGAATGATTTCTCACATAATTGGCAACTGTGTGGTTTTTCGCCTGTATGTGTTCTCATGTGGATCTTCAGATCACCACTTTGGGTGAATGATTTCTCACATAATTGGCACCTGTATGGTTTCTCTCCTGTATGTGTTCTCATGTGGATCTTCAGATCACCACATTGGGTGAATGATTTCTCACATAATTGGCAACTGTATGGTTTTTCTCCTGTATGTCCTCTCATGTGCATCTTCAGATGACCACGTTGGGTGAATGATTTCTCACATAATTGGCAACTGTATGGTTTCTCTCCTGTATGTGCTCTCATGTGCATCTTCAGATCACTACGTCGGGTGAATGATTTCTCGCATAATTGGCAACTGTATGGTTTCTCTCCTGTATGTGTTCTCATGTGCTGTTTCAGATCACCACATTGGGTGAATGATTTCTCACATAATTGGCAACTGTATGGTGTATCTCCTGTATGTGTTCTCATGTGCGTTTTCACATAAGTACGCCGGGTGAATGATTTCTTACATAAATGGCAACTGTATGGTTTCTCTCCTGTATGTACCTTCATGTGCATTTTCAGATTAGAATGTTCGGTGAATGATTTCTCACATAAGTGGCAACTGTGTGGTTTCTTT
Source organism: Lumbricus rubellus (assembly GCA_945859605.1). NCBI lineage: Eukaryota > Metazoa > Annelida > Clitellata > Crassiclitellata > Lumbricidae > Lumbricus > Lumbricus rubellus. The sequence goes on along the minus strand of OX243822.1, from coordinate 30,085,901 downwards.
CCTGTATGTGCTCTCAAATGGATTTTCAGATTAGCATGTCGGGGGAATGATTTCTCACATAATTGGCAACTATATGGTTTCTCTCCTGTATGTCCTCTCATGTGCATCTTCAGATGACAACGTTGGGTGAATGATTTCTCACATAATTGGCAACTGTATGTTTTATCTCCAGTATGAGTTATCATGTGCTTTTTCGCAGCACAACTTTCATTAAATGATTTTGACAGAACTGCACCTGCATGGTTTCTCTCCAGAATGTTTTTGCATGTGCCCTTTCACATAACTACTTTGAGTAAAAGATTTCTGACATAGCTATTACCTCCATGGCTCTTCAGCAGAATGGCTATTTATGTGCATTTTCTGACTATAATTTGGCCTGATGAATTATTGTTTCTGACAAACACGGCACTGAGTGTTTCAAGTGCTTTTGTAAGAAGACTGCATTGGAAAAATGATTTCAGACATTTCTGGCATTTGTTTTATACAATTTTATCTCCTTTTAGTTAACCTTCATAAACGTTGTAGACAGAATAATTCAGTAAAATGGTCTTGAGACCTAGGCATGATGCTGTTTGGCATTTTTCTGAAAAATATCACATTTAAAAAAAGAAGTTAGTAATGTTCTGAAAGAAAAGGTTGGTACTTGGTAGATCTTGTCATGGCAATTTCGTAATGACATGTCCAGCAATGTAAACACGAGCAAGGTGGCAGCAAATCCTCGCTCAGCTCAACATCAAGGGCTCTTCTGTTCATTTCTCTCAATGTAAGGCCGCTACTGCAATGTACACGAACATATGCAATGGTGCTATGTATTATCTTATTTTCTGCCTATGGAGAGGCACTGGATCATATCTGCCTTCGGAGAGGCACTCACACTATGGATGTATGTTTGTTTGTATGCGCACTTGTTATAGCGCCCCTTCAAGCTCTCGCTACTCAGAGGCGCTCCCGACGCAGAGCGGACACTGCATCGGAATTTCACGCCGAAGCGCTGAGCAATTGTAAGTGAAGGACTTGCCCAAGGTCCTTACGCGGCTTGAGGGTGGATTCGAACCTCGACGCCACCACTAGACCACCGCGCCCCACACGAATGTGTGTGGTGGTTGTGGCCGTACTTGTGGGGTGGGGGTGGTAGGACAGGTGTCGTTCTCTTGTCTACACAGCTGGGGGTCAAAAATGTTGCAAAATGGCTTGCCAGCATTTGTTTCAAAGGAAATGTGAACGGCGGTCATTAATTCACCTAAAATAAAGAGATTATTTATTAAAGAGGCCAACTAGTGTTTATCGTGAATGTCACCTATAGTTGTGTTAGGCTACATGAGGGTCTGAGGGTCGATTGGGATTAGGATAGCATCACTGTTAGAAACTCTGGTGGAAAAGAATTTGGATTGGCAAAAATAAAATTACTGAAACAGAATTAGGATTTAATAATTTGCATGAAAAGGAATGGCTATGTAATAAAGCTTACTTTTGCAACCCAGGGATTTATGTGAATGGTGTTGTCATTGCTTTAAAAACCAAAAGGATAGTTCTTGTTGTGAGTGTCGGCTAAGTCAGGTTAAGAATTGTGACGAGCAGTTAGTGTTAGGGATAGTGTCGCCATTAGGAACTCCGGTGGATTGATGGAAATAACTTCTGGTAAAACAGAAGTTGGATTGCTGAAAATAATAAACAGAGTATGGATTTTACAATTTTCCATAAATGGAATGGCTCTTAAAAATATTATAGTCCATAATTTCAACGACCCCCATCTCTTAAAAAATGCACTGTATATAGAATATCTACACCTTTTACCAAAAGCAGCGCCGTTATCTTTAATAAATCCAACTTCTAGTTTGCGGAGAATCCTTTTCATCGATCCAGCTTCTGTTTAGGCAAGAATTTATTTGATAAGTCCCTCTTCTAGCCTATTTCGTCAGCAAATATTTCTCATCAAATATAACTTATATTTAATTGAAAATTATTGTTCATCAATCCAGCTTCAATTTCAGCAGAATGACTGCACTAACCCTAAAACTAACCCTATCCGACCCTCACGACGCCTAACCTGAGCCCTAGGCCTAAACGAGTCTCGCGATAAATCTCGTTTCTATTTCGGGTCGTAAAACCCGGGACGACTTATAATTGCAGTAATATTTCTGTGGGGTCGTCAAACCCACAAGTAGCCTACCGCAGAATCAGCTAACTCATTGACCAAACTATCATTAATTAAGGTTAATAATTAAACGTGAACTTGTCCACTAAATTATACCCGCGTATTGATTTTAACCAGGCTTGTGAATAAAGTCCAATTTCCCCGTAATCAGCTTTATATCATATAATCCAAAATAATCAGTTGCTCTAATCAGCTCAAAATGGCGTCTGATAAAGTGTTTCTCTCTGCTGAATTCGAAGCTAGAGTTTGTAGTGCGGGCAATAAAAGACAGAAACCCACCGGATTGTTCAACTTATACGTACAAGCAACAAACTTTCTATTTTTAAAGGTTGAAAATTTTTAAAAAAATATCCTGATATAGCACTACCTGTAAATATATTTGCAACTACTTAAATTTAGACACTTTTGTAAAAGATGACCACGCCTTCTTTTGGGCTATGTTGTGTACAGTTGGGCTGACTATGATACACATGCGTGATTTCACGTACACTTCGTTGAAATGGGTTACCATCTGTTTTCCAATATCGCATTACACGACGTGTCGTAAATAATAATAATTGTTTTAAATAATTATATTACAATTGTATTAATGATATATTAATGATATATTAATGATATTGCCATTTTGAGAGTAAATCATTCAATCAGCGCTGATGTTGTGTGCTTACTTTCATCAACCAGATTGTTTCAATACAGAATATTATTAACAGTAAAGGCCTATAATGTCAGTTTAACACTATCGAACTGTGCAATATACGAACTCATCAGTGCAACTCTTCCCGGTGTAACGGTTTCAAATTACCCCCTCCTAAACATTACCCCCCTGAAAACTGTAATTTGCGTCAATCATCGCATTTATTGCACTAAAAATATCAGAAAAATCATCCCGCTTCTAGTTTTGGACTGAAGATTTTCATCCGTCATCCGACTTCGTGGTTTGTTTTCAAAATTTTCACCTGTAACTAAAATACTAAATCGTCGCCGAAGTTACATGGAGAAATGGTTTCGAGGCTATTATTTTTTCCCGATTAAAATATTGATAACAAACCACGAAGTGGGATGACGGATAAAAATCTTCAGACCAAAACAGGAAGCGGGATGATTTTTCTGAATTTTTTAGTGCAATAAATGCGATGATTGATGCAAATCAAGTTTCCGGGGGGTAATCTGAAACCAGTTTCAAGTTACCGGGGGGTAATGTTTAGGAGGGGGTCATTTGAAACCTTTACACCGGCACAAACCTCCCCGGACAAACCCCAGCCTCGGAACGAAGAACATAAATTGCGTTTAAGTGTAAATCTCGGAAAGGCGGTCTTAAGTTAAAAACACAAAACTATTGGTCGTACACAAGTAGGATTGATTAAAAGACTTCTCGCTAAATAAAAGTCGGACTGATCATTGATACTAAATTTTCACTTAAATGGAAGCTGGATTGATGAAAATATTATTGGTTGAATTGGAGCTGGATTGATGCAAATATTCTTGCTAAAATTGGGGGTGGAAAATGAAAGATAATTGCTATCTAAAATATATAGAAGTTAGCTTGATAAAACAATTGTTGCTATTTAAATAGAAACTGGATTGACGAGACGCGTTCCATTGAATTGAACTTCCATGTCCTCCTTGACCTCTGCCCACCGCAGTGAGACTCACCTGGACTGCTTGGAACCACTTGGTGACTTGGATGAGGGTGATGGTGTGGCGGACCAGCCCGTCTCCACACAAGCGGCATTAGCCCTCTCGCCGCCGGCGCATCGACCGACGCGCGAGGAGTCCCGAGCTGGGCCTCTCGCCTCGGGCGCATCTCCGTCGCTTCTTGATGATCGGAGTCGCCCGAGTCGCTCTGTGACCGGTGCCTACGGTCGGTATACCCGGCCGCCAAGCCCCCTTCGTTTCCTTCACCATCCGACCCAGACGGGTCTGAAACGGTCGCCCGTGAGAAGGTGTAGAGCTCGGTAGCGTCGGAGTCCGACTCTGCCCCATCCGCGGCCACCGGGTGGGTGGCAACCTGAGCCTCAGGATGGCCGGTGCTCAAATCAGGGTTCATACCTCCACGGGCAGACGACCCTCGCTTGGAGCTCCCCTTCACGGCCACGGGCCTCTTCCATCGTTTGCCCGACCGCTCAGCTCTCCGTCTTATCATGTTACACGCCACAGCTCGTGTGCTACTGCCACCGACGGGCAATACCGAAGATTGTCTTTTCTCACCCGGCCAAAACGCGCGGAACCAAGACCCCTCGAGGGGTCCGAGCCCCAAGCCTCTCCAGAAAGACATTATCAACTTCGAAACCAAGGAATGGAAAACACGGACAATATACTAGGTCGTTGCGTCGATTCGCAAACGGCGACCTTGCCAGCTGGTATCAGGATCAATTTTACAACACCCAGTACGACCAGGTCGTTGTGTCGATCGATCGGCGGCCGGAGATCCGGACGACCACCGATGATTTGTTTCACGTACAGAGGCTAAGACGGCCTTCAATGGAAAGACGGCCGCTTGCGCTCCGATGGATCACTGTCGTCACTTGCCCGTAGGCGATTCACTGTCTGCGGCTTCGCGCCGACTTCGAGAATAACCAGAAACCGTTTACCCGAAGGCAATGAACTGACGCACGGCCACTAGCCGGCGTCGAGAGGGTCCTTCAATTTCGCTCTCCCTCTCCAAACAATATTTCGTTGCCCGTACGCGGCTCGCTTCACGCGGCCGACTTGTCGCTACCAAGGTTGTCCTGAAACGTTCACCCGTAGGCGACAAACTTTACACGGCCCGACTGTCGCCGTCGAGAGTGCCCCTCAGAATTTCTCTGATACTCGTTTACCACGATTCGACCAGCATCGGTCAAAAAGTGGCGCGCTTAAAAGGCCCGGGAGCTAGCGATGCATTAACTAGCGCCTAGGGACCTAGGGTAACAGATTAGAGGCTGGTAACTGATTAAATGACGGTGACCATTAACTACCCCGACGGATCGGTTGGCTGCGACCGATACGTTCGTTGCCGGCCTGGTAGCTGAGGCGGCCCGGCCAGGAACCTTACAGGACCTGTGACAATATTTTCCCTCTTAGCCTCCCTGCTCGTTAAGGGGAGGAAAGATGCGGCACGGAACAGGTAACACGGCAAAAAGATATCGGTGAAATGAAGACCCACGGCGCGTAGCCTCGGGGCACTCTTCCCGGGCCGATACCGATCAGGTCAGGCCTCCAGCGGCGCACCTACTCACAATGTTATCTCCGCCCGTCAAGACACGGGGCGCGCGGCGGGAAGGCTGCGGGCACTCAATCGAGCCTACGCCGAAGACACCAACACTCACAAGGATGAACTCACGATGGATTTATGGGCAGAACACGCTTGTCGAACACTCTGACAAAGTTCACAACGATTGGACCACAGGTGACGGACCGTGCGCGTCGACCTATCAAGATCTGGCGGCCGCGGCGCGTAGCCCGGGGAAAGACCGGTAGCGAATCTTCGACAACGAATATCAAGGCACCCCGAAGAGCAGCAGTCAAGCTCTCGGTAGATTATCACTCACACACTCGTCCTGCACAGTTTGACACCAAGAACGTGCGGATCGGTCAACAGACGGCGAAGCTGCCGCGAGAGCAGGGCTCCACTCGGCGCTCCGACGCGGTCAAGATTTACACGGGGAAAAGACCGGGCGGCCTTCCTTCGGAACCAGATACCGATGAAACCGTAACAGATACGCTCTCCGGTCCTGTGAGATGGATCGAACAGCCCTTCACGCTGAGCAGGTTGATCTCAACCCCCAGTGGATCGGGTTAAAACCGGCCAAGATATCGACGATCAAAGTCACACACACAATCGCTATAGTCGTACTTAAGAAAGATATGTGTATTCAGCTGTATTCACGTTTCATGCAGCGGTGACCAGCCTTATGACCGGGAGGACTACGAAGAATAAACGTCTTCCCGACGCGGGCGATCGGTCCTCTGCCGGTGAGCGAGTCGGGCGGTTGACGGACGGCGGAGCTGAGCAGCGACCGGCCGTCTACCCAAACAAGCGCGCACCGTGAAGCCTTGCTACCGTTTCAATTTATTGTCAACGATACACTTGTCAAACGACCGGATTTAAGGAAACACCGTGCACCAAATGAATGTAGCGGACTAGGCCAACGCGCGCCTATCCTCCTTCTCTCGTTGCGCGGCGGCCGCCCGGAAGGACGGACGCCGACTGATACGAACAACTACCGACTCTTGTGCAGAAAACTTCCCTCGCGCAACGTGCGCTGAATTGGATTCAATCCTTAATTCTCGAACACGCCGGTATGGCAAGCGATCACTCGACAGGCCCTTCTACTTGGCCGAACAACAGACCACAGTGTTTAAGGAAAGGTATTCAACAGTGCAAAGAATCGTTTTATTGTATGTGTATTATTACGGGAGGCTCGGCGGCCGACAGAGTATGGCCGACCGCCTACACGACGGGGATGCTCTGTATTATGTATCTTATGTTTTATCCTTCTCTTCGCAGACCGAGGCGCTGCGACGTCGCCTATGACAGACCTGTGACCGCGCGCTCAGGGGCGGGTGCTGAAGCCGTCCGACCGAGGCGCGGTTGCGAACTGCGGGTCAATGACGTGACAGTGAAACCGACGGCTGATCTGTTGCCGATCGTCAATCGAAAAGTAATTTGTCGCAAGAGGAAAGAAATAGTTACTCAACGAGTGCGAAGGCAGAATACCACAAATTCACGGAACTCTATCGGAATGAACGGTGCTCCGAGAGCGAGCACTTCCTCAGACCCGCGGCGCTGAGGAGTCGCCGATCGAAGATTTCTCGAGGCTGTGAGTCACGCGAGGCAGTTTTACCACTGTCGCTGAATTCAAATCTGGTTCAATGCGATTGGGAAACACGATTCTGTTGATTCTTTACGATACTCAACGCTCCGGAAGCGAGCGACACTTTCACGTACGAGCCCTACCCGCGGCGTCCGTGGTCCAGCGATGCCAAAGCGCTGCAACCGGGCCGTCCGACGGGTGATTGATGAGTTAACGCGGATATATGTATATTTGGCAGCCGAAGCTGTATTAAGAAACACTTGTACAGTCACACACGGTAGCTACTCGAGCAGGGAGGGAGCCCAAACCCAACGCCGACGATGATAAAACATGAACCACGGAAACGGGTCTTCCGACGGTCGGGGACCGCGGATTATCGAACCGGTATCAAATTTGCCCTCGAACACGTAACCGAAACAGCTATGACGCAGATCTGCCGGGTTAGCAGCTAATCGATACGCCACTGGATACGAATGACCGATAACGACGTCGAATACACAAGGTATTGAGTGGTCGTCAGCGCGCCGTATATATCTTACAAATGCAGAATCATACACAGTGTGTTGTCTTGCTACATCTGTAGACAATATAAGCGCTGCACCGCTTAGCAGCCTTTATTCCACCGGTTTCACAGTGTAAAATATAGATGTAGCTATATATCGTATACATTCGTTTTCGCGTGCGATTCGACCGTAATTCGCATAAAATTCATAACTCCCGAACGATCGCAGTTAGAGCTTAGCTTTTCACGGTCAATCGATAGCCCGATAATTTATCTTTCGAACGGTGTATTCAGATTTCAGATATAATTATCGTACGGAATTTCATGCGCGGCCAAAGTCAAAAATAGCTGTCTGCACGTTATACTTTGGCTATGAAACACGAATCGGTTCTCCGTAGGAAGATCTTTTCAACAGAAATTTTGCCGACTTAGTGCCTCATGGCAAACTTGTAGCCGAACGATTTACCAATCGAACGGGGGATCTCCGAAAACTTTATCTCTAATAGCTCCGACGCTATACGCGAAATGGCCAGCCATGAGTGTCACCATCGTATGTTCAGTTACCAGCTTATGTTTCATATTCCAATTCTCGTCTTGTGGCATTTTCGCCACACTGGCATTGCACCTACATGTCTGAAATGCAGTATACCTCCTGGCATCAACCGGGCAAGAATATGTTGCACTTTTGATAAAAAATTTGGCATATCATTGGAACAAATAAGCTATGAGCTGATGGCAGTTCATGATTTGTCAAATTTCCTTAGTCGTGAATCCTGATGATTGGTAATTGCTGCAAAAAGTCTTCTTCTGTTTTACATGAGGCAACACAGTATCATGTTTTGCCAGTAATGGCAAGTTGCAGCCTACAAAGCCTGGATTCGTGTCCAGTGGTCGCTGAAGTATTCCTGAATCTATGTGAAGTCACATTATGACATCGATAAAGCAGTGCATGATTGTCATAAATATCAGTTTTACAATGGTTTGTCAATTGTCAGTAACATGCCTGATATGACTAGTGATAGCACTGACCTTAACAAAGCACACGAACAACCTTTGCCAAGAAATCAAGGACACTCGAATTATTACCACCTACATCAGATGCTTTCGTTCAACATTGCAAAAGGACCACTCTTCAAGCAGTCCACTGTTAGGATGATTGCCTAAACTGAACAACTTCAACTGTACAATGGGCTGGACAAAGGATAGTGTAACAGCTGGACTCCTTTGTGGGAAATGCTCCCAATGCTACCACTCATCAGGATTCACGACTAAGGAATTTGACACGTATCCAAGAATTGATACATTATGCACGTAAGAAATGATGCATAACCAGGAGGTGTGAATGCTTGACAGCTGTACATACTCCCGATGATGGGATGGTTTGCGCTTGCGTGTGGTGTGCCGACCTGTACAGCTCGTGGATTAAAATCGGTTTTAGCTAGTCTTAGGCGATTCTGAGCGCTCTAGTTTTTTTCTACTTTGCGTCTGCAACTGTCTGGACATTGATGATTGTCAAGTTCAACCTGTTGAACGAATATTTTTGGAGTTTATTCTACTTTAAACTTCGCTACAATCTACGATGGATCTAAAATGCATCGTGTACAATTCATCGGAACTCCGATCGTACAACTCTACGTCGCTACTCATCCCTCGCGTCGTACGAAAGACACTCTTCTACCTACGTCTTTGGCGCCCGTCATGGCAGCGGCCCGCGCCTGTCTGTTCTACTCCTCCCCCCTCTTTCGTCTCCCTCCCCTCTCTGCAGCAGTCTGGATTACCGTCGACGTCTCCTTCCCTGTCCTCCTCTCCGTCCCCTGCGACGGTCGACGGAGGGCAGCAGTGTGGATCTTCGTCTGCGTCTGACTCACCTTCTACGCCTCCGGCTCCGTCCTACTCACCGTCTGCTGCGACGGTACGTGGAGGAATTGAGGGTTTGAGACTTGGAACATTTAACGCTCGCTCTTTGGGAAGCAAGTTTATGGAAGTATCCAACATGATAACTCATCATAATCTCGACATCCTCGTCGTAAGGGAGTCCTGGCACTCCACCTCATCGGATGTACCGGTTCGCCGCTCAACCCCTCCGGGCTTCCTATCTCTCGACGCTCCTCGTCTGATTGAACCCCCAGCTGACCCGCTGGCGCAGAATCATGGGGGTATCGTCGTCTTCTACCGTGAACATCTTCAAGTCAAACGGATCCCTATTCCTCTGACGCTCACCACCTTCGAGCTTCTCGGATTTTCCTGTTCCTCCGCCAGGGGGCCGTTTACTGCCTTCGCCCTCTACCGACCGGGATCTGCAAAGCCAACGCCAGTCTTCTTCTCGGAGTTCACTGCTTTTATGGAAATCTTCTCTACCTACAACAGCCAATTAATCATCACTGGTGATCTGAACATTCACTTGGAACAACCGGACCTTCCGGAAACTATTCGCTTTCAAGACCTTCTTTCTCAGTTCGGCCTCATCCAACACGTCGCCGAGCCTACTCACGTTCTCGGTGGCTGGCTTGATGTGATCATCACGCGGGATGACTGCGCCATTTCTGACGTCAGAGTGGAACCTCCTTCCATCTCTGATCATGGCCTTGTCCTCTACAACGTTCCATTCCTCTCCGTTCAACCTACGTACGCCCTTCGTCACTCCCGTGGATGGAGGAATCTAAACCGGGACGCTTTCCGTACTGGACTACTCAACAGCCCTCTCTGCGCTGACCTGTCTTCACGGGTGGACGATTCTACCGAGGAGCTCTTCGACCTCCACGATGCGACGGTTCTTCCTCTCATCGACTCCCTCCTTCCGGTCCGTTCACACCGGATCCGTCATCGACCGCTAGTACTCTGGTTCGACGCTCACTGTCGTGCTCTGCGTCGGGAAGTTAGACGTCTGGAGCGTCGATATCGCCACTCTCGCGACCAAGCTGACCGCCTCACCTGGATCCATCGCCTTCGGAAGATGCACAGCGACATTCGTACCAGGGAAACGCAATATTGGGAGGAGCTGGTCGTTCGAGACGGACACAGCCCGCGCCGGTTGTGGTCGGCTCTCGCCGGGATTCTCGGCCGCTCCGCTGCTTCTCGCACCCCTCCGTCGTCAGATTTCACGGCCGACGACTACCTGGACTTTATGACGGAGAAGATCGCCGCGACTCGTCGATCAACGGAGGGTTCTCCGCCTCCGTCTTTCCCTCCTTCAACTTCATCTGCCACCCTCAACGAATGGCAGCCGCTACAGCCTGACGCTCTCAGACGCCTCATCGAAAGCTCCACGTCGAAGTCTTGCGAGTTGGATATTCTTCCGCCATTTATAGTTAAAGAGTTTTTAGACGAGTTCTTGCCTTTTTCGCTGTTACTATGCAATTCTTTATTGGCTCAGGGTTCTGTTCCAGCTCAGCACAAAAAAGCTGTTGTTTTTCCTTCTCTCAAGCGCCAGGGTCTAGACCCTAGCACCCCCTCCAACTATCGTCCCATATCTAATCTCTCCTTTCTTTCCAAACTCCTGGAAAAATGTGTCTCGATCCAGCTAGTGGACTACCTTGAAACCAATTCACTAACTCCAGTCTGGCTTTAGGAAATACCATTCTACTGAGTCTCTTATCACCCGCTTACTTGCTGACGTCTTTGCAGCAACTGACCAAAGTCACATCACCTTGCTTGCTCTGTTTGACGTTAGTGCAGCGTTCGACACTGTCGACCACGCCATACTCCTCGAGCGTCTCTCTAAATCCTTCGGCATTGGCGAATCTGCCCTTCTCTGGTTCAGTTCTTTCCTCTCAGACCGCTCCTTATCTGGGATCTTTGGGTCCACACGCTCTGCCTGGTCCCCTGTTCCATACGGCTTGCCTCAAGGCTCGGTCCTGGCACCGCTTCTTTACATACTCTACACCGCAGATCTATCACTCATACTCTCCCTCAAGGGTGCTTCGGCTCATCAATACGCTGATGATACGCAAGCCTTTGTTCATGGGCCGTCCAGTACAGCTGCCTCACTGGTTGCCACTATTCTTGATGCCACCTCGGCCCTAGACCAGTGGATGTCCTCCAACCGTCTCCGCCTGAATTCTGAAAAAACCCAATACATCTGGCTTGGAGGCCGAGCCCAGCTTGCGAAGATCGACATGGAGCTCCTCCGTACTTTGTTTCCTGATGTCCATTTCTCTCCCACTAGGGTCGGGAGCGCTACTGAACCTGTGAGCGGCGCTATATAAATGTTCAATTACAATTACGATTACAATTACAATTACAATTCCCCATGCACAGCTGTTTTGATGTGTTGGCAAATTTGCCAAAATATTAACCAGAATGACTCCAATTAGATTTTAATCTAACTCAAATGGCACCTGTTGATTATATGACTATTGATGTAAAATTTGTAAAGAAAATGTTACAAAACATAAATAAAACATAATCTGACATGGTAAAATATTGATAATCTGAAAAATGTTTAATCTAATACTAATTTGTTTGTTAACAGTGGTGGTCCAAAACCTGGATGAATGATCATGGGCCATTCATTCATTTAATTAATAGATAAATAGCAGAATAAATATGGTATGCGAACTTGTGAAACTACAGATAATTTGAAGATGGGTAATTAACATAACATAAAATTTTATTCGGCAACCAATTCATAACATTTCGTAATTACATCATAGTAGGTGGGTAATTTAAGTAAAATTACAGGTTAGCAGAATTCAATTAATTGAGCACTTAGTCATTTGTTCGTTTCTCAGGATGTGAGTTTATAAGGTTATCATTAGCTTTGCTTCCTGATTCTGAACATGTCTTTCCTCTAGTGAACAGTATACAAGGACTATCTGTCAACCAGCGTTGTATGTTCTGGGAATACATGACCACAAGTAATACACAACTGACCAGTTGGACGAAGAAGATATAGGCCTACTCGTAAAATACATGATGAGCATATCCTGGCTGTCATCTGACTTGACAGAAAAATTAGGATATAATATACTGTGTTCCATTGCAACACGCCCTTGTTTAGTAGAAGCATGGAGTAGGTAGCGCACACCAGTACGAGATGGAAAATTCAGTATGGATCCGAAGACCTTAACAACTGAATATTCATCTTATGCACTGAAACAATGTCAAAATATATTATGCTGTGTGCAGAGATGACAATTACTTATATTTAAATATTGTTTGCATTTTTAGGCATTTCGCGGAGTATTTAAGAAGTTTGATAGACTACCAATGAACACGAATTCTAAATGGGTGATCTGGGCACAAACGAGTGTTTCATGATTTCAATATATCCATCAACCATCACCATCAAAATCATTGGGCTCAGTGCCCGTAAGAGTCCGACGCCACTCTCTGTCTGAGTCTGTCTCGCGTTGAAGTAAAACAGTGAAAGACTGTAGAACTTTTAACTAGCGAATAGAGAGTAAATCAGTAATTCAGTAGGAATAAGTTTAGGCTACTGATCGGCCTTATTGAGAAGCTACCGAAGAGACTGGAGGAGGTCAACTAGGAGAGAAGGGGTTGACAAAAATATTGGCACTGTTCTAAAAGGCTTGTGATTAAAGTAGAATTTCCATGTAATCAGCGTCATACCGTAAATCCAAAATATCTGCTGCAATCAGCTAAAAATGGCGACCGATGAAGACTTAGTGTTCCTCTCTGCCGACATCGAAGCTAGACTTTGTTAGTCATCTACCCTCTAGCGAATATATAATTAGCAAACTGTGAATACTAAGGTTGCATTTTTACGTTTTGTCAATTACTGGCACTCGTATTTAAAATGCCGCTATTTATTATCTGCTAATAAAGCTAAGAAGAAATGGATGAACAGACCAGTACATGTGTGGCTCAAAATTGCCCATAAACGCAAAAGAACAATATAAATAAAATATCATCAGCGTGGGGCGCGGTGGTATAGTGGGTATGTTCGTTGCCTTGCAGCCGGAAGGTTGCAGGTTCGAATCCCACCTCAAGCCACTTCGTATACAGGGACCTTGAGCAAGTCCTTCACTTGCAATTGCCCAGCGCTTCGGCGTGAAACTCCGATGCAGTGTCCGCTCTGTAGTCTGGAGCGCCTCTGAGTAGCAAGATTGAAGGGGCGCTATAACAAGTGCGCATACATACATACATACATACATCATATTGACCACATCGGATCGATTCCTTCATATTTTCGCTTTGGTTTCTCATTATATCGTCTTCAAAATGGTCTTCTTGTCGCAATTTGTGAATGAAGTTGAGGAACTTTGAATTATCTAACGTTGCATTTAGGCCTATATTACTCATTGTATTCAGACTTTGCATTTAGGCCCTTGCATTTAGGCCCTCATTACTCATTGGGCTACCTAAACTCCGCCTTGCTCATCTCCAATCGATACTTAAAGCATCTGCTCGTTTGATTGCTCGCCTCCCTCGTTTCTCTCACATTTCGGCTTTCATGACTGAGCACCTTCACTAGCTTCCTTTGACTGCCCGGATTCAATATAACATTATTTTTCTAATCTATAAGATTTGTTTGTGTCTAACGCCTCGCTACCTTTGTGATCTCATTAGGAAGCCTTTCTCAGCTACCGTTGGCCGTCCTCTCCGCTCTTTAGACCGTCATGATCTTCTTGTTCCACGATCTCGGACTGCCACAGCCCAATGCCCAACACCGCGCCTTTGCCTCTGTCAGCCCTTTACTGTGGAATGGCCTTCCTACTATTATTCGTGCTCAGATTTTATCTGGAGGCTTTACTTTTTCTGCCAGATGTCTTAAGACTTCTTTTCCAGGACTTCTTCGCACTAGGAGCGCCTCTGATTAGGTTGTACTATAGAGAGGCGCCTTATAAATCCTAAAATAGAACAGAATATTAAAACTCGTGTCATCATTATCTCAACATTATCCACAAATATTTGTTCAATATCAGGCCTACCTGATCGATATGCTATTATTATATGGTCACATTGGTCAGTTACCGATCAATACATTTCATTGACCATTTAAATAATCCGACTAATCATTTAACAAACAGACGGCCAATTGATAAAATCCATGCTTAGAACTGTGACACTGGACGTCGACTGAAATGTCAGTTGTGCATCAGAGGCCTGGTTGCTACATGTATAAGTTTGTAGGATTTCCCTGTCTTTATGTTGCTTGAAAGTAAAGTAATTGAATAACTCTACAAAGGCATATTGAAGACACTGAGGAGCTGGTTTTGAGCTAAAACAAATCATAAGCTGATAATTAATTACACGTGTGATAAATACTTACACGCGTAATTACAAATTCTGATTAGATAATCCTGAGTCTGTATCTAATTAAGTAGTATGGATCATGAACCGCTCGAATTTGTTGATGCTGTGATGCTTAGTGTCAATAAAAGTCTTCATTGAATGTGCGCTACATGCATCTTATTACGAGAAAATTGTGTTTTAAAACTAGTAGGCCTACACCCCACAAGGCGAATGCACATAATAGCTTCCTACACCCATGTTATCATAGTCCAGACGAAATAAGATGAAAAATATCATTATGAAGTAATAAAACTGCAGTGTATTAAACAAACAATAATATTTAATTCCGCAAATGTATATGCACTTGACAACATGAAGTTTATTTGTGTTATACATACATTTCTTTTTCTTACCACAAATAACATTAGATACCCAGCCTATAAAAGACTGACCTATTTCATTACTTACTAGAGCTGCAATACAACGAAAATCAGCTCAACATGGATCGTCTAAAAAAATCAACTAAATGTTCTGTTAAGATACCTGACTCGTTGAAGCATTTCTGTAGCTAAATATCAGATATAAAAGCTGACAAGTTGTAGAACCCACAACGATAAACAAAAATTAATTGGTAACTAAAGCATCATACAAAGCATTGGCAGGTTTACAGCAATTCTCCAGTCATATACTTACATGAGAAGAAGGTAAAACCTAACATATGCGGGACCTCTATTTCTATACAAAGAAAGTCCATAATATTCTGAAATGAATGTGGTACGTGGTACATAGTAGTCACTCACTATCTACAGAATGTTTATATCTCAGAGCCATTTATTTCGAATCACAGATATCTTCGTCCGTAAGTATGTGCCATCAATAAATTTAGCACAAGTCTACAACTAAGTAATCAGGAGGATAAAATTGATGGCTTGAGCAATGCTGTATAAACTCCTCAATTTCAACGAAAAGCAGCTAAACATAGATGGCCTAAAATAGTTCAAAAGTGATGTACAGCTAACCGTTAGATATCTGACCCACAGAAGTATTTCTGTAACTCTAAATTGCATGTAAAAAACATGTTAAGATGTAGAAACCACAACGATAAACAATAACTACTTATTGTCTTGTAACAAAAAGCATCAAACAAAGCATTAGCAGATTTACAGCAATTATCCTGTCATAATACTTACAAATAATGTCCACTGCATAGTCATTCTGAAAAGAATGTGGTACATAGCAGTAACTCACTATTTCAGTATGTTTATATTTTAGAGTTATTTAACTCGAATTACAGATATCCCTAAGTATGCACAATCATAATTCAGCACATGTCTACAGCTAAGTCGTCCGGTGGAGAAAATTCATGGCTTGAACAATGCTTTATAAACTCCTCCATTTCAAGCAATTCGTCACAAATACCACATCCAAAAGATTTAGAAAAAGGTGCATTTGTATCCACAGAAGATTCGACTTTGCCATTATACAGACATTCTTCATCTTTAATTCTCTGCAACTGATCTGCATTTCCACTGGATTCCGGATATTTGCTCCATGAGAAACCTTCACTTGACTCGTCAATAACACCTGCATTACTAAATGCAACGAAACGATCAGACACGTTAGCAATATCTTCAACTCTAGTTTTGACATCCTTTGCCTTCGTTCTTTCATGGAGTTTAATCTGCTTCGCTGAAGAACATTTCTTCGTAATCGAATTATTGCACGAGTGTTGCTTCTCAGTTGCATGAGTTGTGTTTTCCTTAGGATTTATTCTTTTTGTGAATCCTTCAAAAGACATCTCACAAGTGTCTGGTCTTTCGGTAGAATGAATTCTCATGTGCTTTTTCAGATTAGCATTTATGCTGAATGATTTCTCACATAATTGGCAACTGTATGGTTTCTCTCCTGTATGTGTTCTCATGTGCATTTTCAGAGTACTATGATTAGTGAACGATTTCTCACACAATAGGCAACTGTATGGTTTCTCTCCTGTATGTGTCTTCATGTGATTTTTCAGATTAGCATTTTGGCTGAACGATTTCTCACATAATTGGCAACTGTATGGTTTCTCTCCTGTATGTGTTCTCATGTGCTGTTGCAGGTGACTATGTTTAGTAAACGATTTCTCACATAATTGGCAACTGTATGGTTTCTCTCCTGTATGTGTTCTCACGTGCTCTTTCAGATCACTTTGTTTAGCAAACGATTTCTCACATAATTGGCAACTGTATGGTTTCTCTCCTGTGTGTGTTCTCATGTGCATTTTCAGAATAGTATGTTTAGTGAACGATTTCTCACATAATTGGCAACTGTATGGTTTCTCTCCCGTATGTATTCTCATGTGCATTTTCAGAGTACTATGATTAGTGAACGATTTCTCACATAATAGGCAACTGTATGGTTTCTCTCCTGTATGTGTCCTCATGTGATTTTTCAGATTAGCATTTTGGCTGAATGATTTCTCACATAATTGGCAACTGTATGGTTTCTCTCCTGTATGTGTTCTCATGTGCTGTTGCAGATGACTATGTTTAGTAAACGATTTCTCACATAATTGGCAACTGTATGGTTTCTCTCCTGTATGTGTTCTCACGTGCTCTTTCAGATCACTATGTTTAGCAAACGATTTCTCACATAATTGGCAACTGTATGGTTTCTCTTCTGTATGTGTTCTAACGTGCATTTTCAGAAAACAACGTTGGGTGAATGATTTCTCAGATAATTGGCAACTGTATGGGTTTTCTCCAGTATAAGTTATCGTGTGTTTTTCAGAGCAAAACTTACATTAATTGATTGCTGACATAACTGGCACCTGCACAGTTTCTGCTCAGTCTGTCTTTGCATTTGCCTTGTGATATTACTACTTTGATTAAAAGATTTCCAACATAATTAGCATAATAATTATGCTGCTTATCCAGTATTAAGTCTCATGTGTATTTTCAGATGACCAAAGATTTCTGGCACTTGTATGGCTTTTTAATAGAATGGCTGCTTATGACATTGACATTGTGTATTTTCGCACTATTGCCCTGATGAAATAATGTTTTCAGATATCTGGCATTCAATGTTTTAACAGCATGTGGTTCTCAAGTGCTTTTGTATTCCAGTAAAATGATTTCCAACATGTCTGCCAACTGTACTATATATCTCCCTTCATAAAAGTTGTAGACAGAAACATTGAGTATAATGGTCTTGAGACCTTGACACAATGCTGTTTTCCATATCATGCACTTTCTGGAAAAAAATCAGTAACAATTCTAATTTAAAAAATGTTAGCATTGTTCTAAAAGAAAAAGTTGCCAAATAATTGGTTAATTCTCATGTCTTCATAGTTGTTTGAAAAGTAGCAGAGTTAAGAATTGATTAATATTTGAACATTAGGCCTACTTTTATTTCGTAAAGGATATACACCTATTTTTTTATAAATCATCTCAACCACAAAAGATAATTTTTTTTAACACATCTACGAATCCAACGCAAACTCACCAAATATACAAATTCACATACCACACAATCTACCACGAGTTTCATTCACCTGTTCATGACAATTCGTAATGACATTTCCAGCACTGTGAGCAAGAGAAAGGTGGCAGCAAATGCTCCACTTGATATATCTGCTACCTTTTACAGAGTGTGCCATCCCTATTTAAATTCACAGTACCATTGTAATGGGGATTTCTATTATAGCCATACACAAAGCCATCTAAACAACCCATGGAAACGGAATGATTTATTCACATTTCTGCATCAACAAAAACAACCAACAACAATAAAAGTTGAAATGATGCCAAACGTTGCAAAAGTAGAAGTTCTTTCAGAAAAAAGGGTTACGGTATGTGTTAATATACTAGAGTTCCAATTGATTGAAACGATATTTGTGTAAATTGGAGCTGGATTGAAGGTGAACATTTTATGGACAGTTACATTGACGTGTCATGAACATAAAACGATGTGTCAGTATTTAAAAATTAATATATAATATTATTGAGAAGGCTAAAATGATAATGTATCAAAATACTTTAAAATTTAAAACAAGCACTAGCTGGTAAACATGTAGTTTAGCATAATAAATTATTCACCATTGCATCGGCTTCAGTTTTGGTCGAATACAAGTTGGATTGATAAAATAATAAACAAACAGAAGTCAGGTTGATGAAATTAATTATTCCTTAAATATAGAAGGTATTTATGAGAGAAAAATTACTGAAATTAAAACTGGATTGATGAACACTAATTTTTAATTAATAGAAGTCGTAATTATAAATAATAATTGTTGTGAAAAAGAAGTGGGATTGGTTAAACGAATTCAAAGCAGAACGTGGACCAATGAGAAGGATTCTTGTCAAACTAGAAGTTTAAGTGATTAAAAATAATAGCGTTGCAACAAGTGGATAATTTAGGACAATAAAAGACAATCCTGGGAACGGCGGTCGTAAATTATAAACGGCGGTCGTAAATTATAAAATTACAGAAATCGATAGGCTATCATCATGAGAAGGCTTTAAACATGATGTGTGGTGAAATAGAAGCTGGATAAACGGCATTCCAGCTGAAATGGAAGCCTAATGCATGATGAAATACATCACTGAAAACAACAATCCAGTTTCCATTTCTCAAGTTTAATTTTCGTCAATCCAGTTTCTATTTCACCTATACCTTAGGAACATTCTGCAGCATCCATTTCACAAGCATTTTAAGTTATCCATATTCCATTTAACTTATTATGTTTATCAATCCAGCTTCTATTTCAGATCTAAAAATACCTTCATCCAGCTTCTATTTCAGATCTAAAAATACTTTCATCCAGCTTTTATTTCAATTGCGTTTTTTCGTCAATCCACCTTCATTTCACCTGTAAAAGGTCTTCATCCAGCTACCATTTCTCAAGTGCTTTCTCATTATTCCGGCTTCTACACTGTGCCCCATAAAAAAACACCAAAAAACTTTTCAAAAATCTTCTATAAAACTAAGCCAATTGTAATAAAAGTTTGTACGTTGTTTCTCAAATAATTTTGCCACAAAATATTTTACATTTTACTTACTCACAGAAGTGGTTTCTGTTGGAGGCAGCGACGCAGACTAGGCGTGTTTGGAAACATTTAAACAGAGATTAGTCAAGCGACTTATTCATTCTCCAGCAGGACAGCGCCCCAGCATATCGCGCAAAGGACACCATTGCGTTGCTGCGACGTGAAACACCAAGATTCATTGGACCGAAACTCTGGTAAGCAAACTCACCAGACCTCAATCCCGTTGACTAAAGAATTTGGGGTCTAATACAGGAACGCGTCTACCACTATCTGTCACTTCGAACATCTTCTTAAATGAAACATTACTTTTTCTTATTTAACATTAGACTTACATGCGTTTCATGAAAAAAAAAATTTGGTGTGTTTTTTTATGGGGCACAGTGTATTTCGGTGGACCATCTGGTCGTTTTATAGGTGCGGAGTGCAAAAGAAACCGTTTCTATGCGCCCATCCAATACACCGCACTAAAAACAGTGTTTCGGAATTTACGACCGCCGTTCCCAGGATTGCCAAATAAATTTCGTGACAGTCTAATGTTTGTCAAAAATGACTATAAGTACCAGTCATTGCTGGCGCTGTATTACTATCGAGGTGGGGGATGTGAACGGCTGGAATTAATTAACCTATAAACATACAAACCATTAAAATTATACCAAAAAACTAGTATTAAAGAAATGTCATCGTGAATGTTGATTAGGTCAGGTCGCGATGGTCAGTACGGGTTAGGTTTTGTGTTGTTATCAGAAACTATGGTGAAACAGATGTTGGATTCGTCTAACATTACTTACTTGCACGTACCCTTCTATTTTATCTGGATTTACTTCTATCAATCCACTATGCTTATAGTTTCTAATGACGACACAGTTTCTAACTGACACTCACGACGCTTAACCCAACCTAGCCGACACTCGCGACATAATAATTATTGTATGTGAAGCAATAACAGTGCCGTACGTGCAAGTAAGTAATGTTAGACCCCCGATTGTAAAAGTAATCCCTGTTAATGTCTAGCCATTGCATGGTAAACGTGTATTTTAGTATCTTAAATTATTTCCACGCTTTAAATAACACAAAAACGCCGCAAATTATTTCTGATAGCGTAGATTTCACCAACTAATGTAACACAACACTCAAAATTTGGTAAGGAGAAGAATATTGACAGAAAACTTGTTTTTAAAATGTTACATTTCCCATGCGAAATCGCCGCTCGATTCGCCATTGAAACACAACATCTGACCGGAAGTTGGGGTACGCGCCACCGACGTATATACGACTATAAATAACGTGTACATCAAGACTGCAGTCCTAAGTTCAAAATGATAAATGGAAGCTGGATGAAAGTTTTTAACCGGTGAAATCAAGGTTGGATTGATGAAAAAACGCGATAAATGGAATCTGGATGATGGTTCTTTTACAGGTAAAATAGAAGCTGGATTGACGAAAATAACGGGCGAGAAATAGAAGCTGGATGAATGTATTTTTAGATCTGAAATAGAAGCAGGATTGATGAAAAACGCTTAAGTAATGGAAGCTGAATGAGGGTTTTTTATCACTGAAAAAGAAGCTGGGTTGACGAAAATAACGGGCGAGAAATAGAAGCTGGGTTAATAAAAAATATTCTCGGTAAATTGGAGCTGGATTGATGAAAAATAATTACTAAATTGAAATAGAAGTTGGATTCATAAAACAAATGATGGAATTGAAAAAGCTCGTCTTTTACTTACTTACTTATTAATTTTTGCTTGCTGTCTTATTGCACACCGGCCGCACGCAACTTCCGGAAAGGGTCAGACTTGAATAACAACTTCGATCGGCGGTTTGTTATGACAATATATTACAATTTTTCAATCGATTTCCTTCTTTTTAACAAATTCTAAGTATAATAATACATCAGTTAGGCAATACCACGTTGGCAGAAATATTTAAAGACGCTTTTTGTGCCATTATAAACGTGGAAATAATTTAGGATACTAAAATACACGTTTACCCTTAAGTATAATATATATTCCACGCCTCAACGCCACTTGCGCCAGTGTTGTGCACGAGACTAAAAATCCAAGACCAAGACCGAGTGTTCCAAGACCAAGACCGCGTGTTCCAAGACCAAGAGTTCCAAGACCAAGACCGAGTGTTCCAAGACCAAGACCGAGTGTTCCAAGACCAAGACCGACTGGATCACTTAGATTACCGGGTAGATCTTAAATTAGATGTTTGTTACATTTTATCAGAACCAAATCACACAAAGTTTTGTCGCTAAGTCTTGCCCGGTGTG
Organism: Lumbricus rubellus; assembly: GCA_945859605.1. Classification (NCBI taxonomy): domain Eukaryota; kingdom Metazoa; phylum Annelida; class Clitellata; order Crassiclitellata; family Lumbricidae; genus Lumbricus; species Lumbricus rubellus. The sequence goes on along the minus strand of OX243822.1, from coordinate 30,063,949 downwards.
GTTTCATGAACAAACAGCTGGAGCTGAAAACTCTCTCGACTGGAGCAGATGTGGCAGGAACACAAAAAACTTTCCCAACAAGGGATAAAGCCCGCCAAATCCTAGGATTCTAGTAATTCTAATGATTCTATCAAATATGCCGTCCATTTATTGCACTTCTCCAAAATCTTGAAATTTGTGTACGCAAATTTCGTTATTGAAGGCTCCACAGCAAACGACATTTTTTAGATTTTATGCCAAGACCTCGAGGCTCGAACACTTACCGAAAACCGCGAAAGATTTGCACACCGGAAGTCAGTTACTGTCGCAGAATTCCCGGTCAGTCTAATGACCGAAGGTAACCAAATGAAACTGGCATCAAATTTGATTGAAACGAATTTATGATCGAGCCCCGACGCTAAAAAACCAAGACCGGTAAAAGTGCATTTTAGCGTATTTTATTCGAAACCGCTTAGGTCAAAATAAATGGCGTATTTTATTGTTTGTGTGCGTTTTTGAACTTCCGCAGGTATTTTTATCAATCCGACTTCTACCTTGGCATGTATAATTGTCGGCAATACAACTTCTGTTGCAGCAAATTTTTTTCATCAATCCCGATTCTATTTAAATAACAATTATTTGTCATCAGCCAAGCTCTCATTTCATTAAGTATCTGTTCAACAACCCGCTTCTATTTAAGGGAAATAATTTTGATCAATCCAACTTCTATTTCTCAGGCAATCGTTTCATCAGTTCCGTTTCCATATCTCGGGCGTTATTTTTGTCCATCCAGCTGCTATGTCAGCCATTAGATACCTTAATCCACCTTCCATTTCTCAAGTATTTTCTCGTCAATTCAGCTTCTATTTCACCAAGAAGTATTCGCCAATCCAGCTTTCAATATACTTTTCAAAAGAAATACGAACCGTTATAACGATTTCATCAAGGAAATGTGTAAATACATACGCTAAATAATAAAATACGCTAAAATGCACCATATCGATTTCGAAAAAAACCCCGCTAAAATGCACTTTTACCCCAAGACCAAGACCAAGACCGGATCTTTAAGACCAAGACCGGGCCTTCAAGACCAAGACCAAGACCGGACCTTCAAGACCAAGACCAAGACCAAGACCGAGTGTTCCAAGACCAAGACAAGACCGCAATTTCCTGGTCTCGAGACCGTCTCGAGACCAAGACCGCGGTCTCGAGACCGGTGTCACGACAACTCGTCCAACGACAACTCGTCCAACGACAACTCGTCCACGGACAACTGGTCCACCGACAACTGGTCCACTGAAATAGAAGCCGGATTAACGAGAAAGCGCTTGAGAAATGGAAGCTGGATGAAAGTTCTTTATTTACGAAATAGGACCTGGGTTTATGAAAAAAAGTGTAATGGTTTTCTTGCTTAAATAGAAGCTGAATTGACGATTTTCATCATGTGTCTCAACATGCATCCAGCTTCTATTTCAGATAGAAAAAACTTGATCCATCTTCCATTTCTTAAGCGGTTTTTCATCAATCCAGCTTCTATTTCACATGTAAAAACCTTCATCCAGCTTCCATTTCTCAAGCGTTTTCTCATTAATCCGGCTTCTATTTCGGTGGACCAGTTGTCCGTTGACGAGTTGTCGTTGGACGAGTTGTCGGTGGACCAGTTGTCGTGGAACCCTCGAGACCACATCACTGACTTGCGCTGGCAAAATATTCCACATATTCTCAGCGCTTCTGGCCTGCTTATTAAACGTGTGTTATCCACTAAATTATAGATTCTAACCAGTATTGTGAATAAAGTAGAATTTCTCCATAATCAGCTTAAAACCATTATTATAGGCTAAAATCCAAATCCTTGCTGCATTCAGCCCAAAATGGCGCCCGATTAAGATATTTCGTTCTACTGACAGCGAAGCTAGAGTTTGGTAAAGTGTGTTCTGCCCTCTGGGGAATGCAACTTAGCCAGCTGAGCGATCTACTACAATTTATTTAGGATTTTTTGCCAATTACTTTCACTTCACCTTCAAATGGTTAATTTCGTGAACGCAAACGAAACGAAAACTAAAATGATTTTATGAATAAAAACTAAACTAAAACTAAAAAGATTACCAGAAGCAAAACTAAAACTAAACTGAAATGATTTGATGAAGAACTAAATAAAAACTAAAATAGAAATGATTTTCTGAACTAAAATAACACTGGTAGAGGGCCTAGAATAGAACCTTGTGGTACGCCACATTTTATGTCAGATATTTGCGAAACATGCCCATTAAATGATTCTATCTGTTAGATAATCTGTCAGCCAATCGAGACATATGCCCCTTATTCCACAATGCTCCAGTTTTTTTAATAGAATTTTGTGATTCACCGTGTCGAATGCCTTAGATAAATCAAAAAAGACACCAATAGAGAAATAATTATTATCCCTAGCTTCTGAGATCTTGTCATGCATTTTCATTACAGCCATATACGTAGAGTGTGCAGTTCTAAAGCCGTATTGTCCTTTATATGAGATATCTTTCGAGGTTAAATATGACATTAATCTTCTGTACATAATTTTTTCAAAGAATTTGGAAAAGTACGGTAAGATAGATATTGGTCTGTAATTACTCAGTTGCTTTTTGTCCCCAGCTTTGTAAATAGGAATTATTTTGGCAATTTTTAAACAATTTGGGATGGAACCAGTTGCAATCGAGCAATTAATTATTTCAGCAAGGGGAATCGAGGTAGCCTCTATTGTGAATCTGGCAATCTGAGGATCAATGTCATCCAGTCCTCTGCTATGGGTAGATCGGAGTTCCTTAGCAGTCTGTATAATTTCTGCCGGTGATGTGAGCTCAATTCCAATTGAGGAAGTGGGAGGGCTTTTCAAAAAGTCTCGATATGAAGCGCCTGTGTCTGGTATTTTTTCTGCTAATTTTGGTCCGATCTCAGTAAAGTATTCGTTAAACTTATTAGCTATAAGGTTAAAAGTCTTCATTTGAATGTGCGCTACATGCATCTTAAAAAGAGAATTTCTTTGAAACTCCTGCATTGCATAATGTGAATTCACACAATAGCTTCCTACACTGAGGTTATTATAGTCCAGATGAAATTAGATGAAAAATATATCATTATGAACTATAAAACTGCAGTGCATTAAAAAACAGTATTATATTCCTTTCAGCAAATGCTATGTACACTTAACGACATAAAGATTATTTATTTGGTAGGTCACAGCCAGAATTAATTGCATCACAAAAATTAATTCAGAAAAGACAATATTAACTCAAAGCATAATATGCGATAGGCCTATACATGTCACACATACATTTCTGGTTCTTGCCACACATGGCATTAGTTCAAAACGTGATTTACAGCTAACTGTTATGTTCGATATCTGACTCATAGAAATATTTCTGTAGCTAAATTTCAGATTTAAAAAAACAGCTGACAAGTTGCAGAACCCACAACGACAAACAAAAGTTAATTGGTAACAAATGCATCAGTCAAAGCATTAGCAGGTTTATGTCAATTCTCGTAATATACCTATACGATAAGAAGGTAAAACTAAAGATCTGTTTCTCTACAAAGAATGTCAAATCTCTAATTAGTCTGAAATAAATGAGGTACAAAATTAGTCACTCATTATCTACATCATGTTTATATCTCTGGGCTATTTATTTCAAAATACAAATATTTCCTTCCGTAAATATGTGCGATCATAATTCAGCACATGTATGCAGCGAAGACGTCAGGTGGAGAAAATTGATGGCCAAAACAATGCTCTAGAAAGTCATTTTCTGTTTCAAGCAATTCATTGCAAATACCACATCCAAAAGATTTTGGAAAAGGCGCATTTGTATCCACATAAGATTCGACTTTGCCATTATACAGACATTCTTCATCTTTAATTTTCTGCAACTGATCTGCATTTCCACTGGATTCCGGATATTTGCTCCATGAGAAACCTTCACTTAACTCATGAATATCAGCTGCATTACTAAATGCAACGAAACGATCAGACACGTTGGCAATTTCTTCAATTCTAGTTTTGACATCATTTGGCTTTGTTCTTTCATGGAGTTTAATCTGCTTCGCTGAAGAACAGCTCTTTGTAATCGAATTATTGCACGAGTCTTGCTTCTCAGTTGCATGAGTTGTGTCTTCCTTTGGATTTATTCTTTTTGTGAATCCTTCAAAAGACATCTCACACTCATTTGGTCTTTCAAGAGAATGATTTCTCATGTGCGTTTTCAGATTAATAAGTTTGGGGAATGATTTCTCACATAATTGGCAACTGTATGGATTCTCTCCTGTATGCACTCTCGTGTGCATTTTCAGATCAATATGTCGGGTGAACGATTTCTTACATAATTGGCAACAGAATGGTTTCTCTCCTGTATGCACTCTCATGTGCATTTTCAGATTAGTATTTTGGCTGAAAGATTTCTCACATAAATGACAATTGTATGGCTTCTCTCCTGTATGTGTTCTGATGTGCATTTTCAGATGATTGTGTCGGCAAAATGATTTCTCACATAATTGGCAACTGTATGGTTTCTCTCCCGTATGTGTTCTCATGTGCTGTTTCAGATCCCAACGTTGGATGAATGATTTGTCACATAATTGGCAACTGTATGGTTTCTCTCCTGTATGTGTTCTCATGTGCTGTTTCAGAATATTATGTTGGGTGAATGATTTTTCGCATAATTGGCAACTGTATGGTTTCTCTCCTGTATGTGTCCTCGTGTGCCCTTGCAGATAACTGTGTCGGGTGAATGATTTCTCACACAACTGGCAACTGTATGGTTTCTCTTCTGTATGTGTTCTAACATGCATTTTCGGAATAATATGTTGGGCGAATGATTTCTCACAAAATTGGCAACTGTATTGTATTTCTTCAGTATGAGTTATCATGTGTTTTTCAGAGCAAAACTTACATTAAATGATTTCTGACATAACTGGCACCTGCACAGTTTCTGCTCAGTCTGTCTTTGCATTTGCCTTGTGATATAACTACTTTGATTAAAAAAATTGCAAAATAATTAGCATAATAATTATGCTGCTTAACCAGTATGAAGTGTCATGTGTATTTTCGGATGACCAAAGATTTCTGGCACTTGTATGGCTTTTCAACAGAATGGCTGCTTATGACATTGACTTTGTGCATTTTCGCACTATTGCGCTGATGAAATATTAAATTTAAATATCTGGCATTCAATGTTTCAACAGCATGTGGTTCTCAAGTGCTTTTGTATCCCAGTAAAATGATTTCCAACATGTCTGCCAATTGTACTATAAATCTCCCTTCATAAAAGTTGTAGACAGAAACATTCAGTATAATGGTCTTGAGACCTTGACACAATGCTGTTTTCCATGTCATGCACTTTCTGAAAGAAAAAACCAGCAACAATTCTAATTTAAAAATATGTTAGCAATGTTCTAAAAGAAAAAGTTGCCATATAATTGGTTAAGTCTCACGTCTTTATAGTTGTTTGAAAAGTAGCAGAGTTAGGAATTGATTAATATTTGAACATTAGGTCTACTTTTATTTCCTAAAGGATATACACATTTTTTAAATGACCTCAACCACAAAAGATAATTTTTTTAACACAGCTACGAATCCTACGCAAACTCACCAAATATACAAATTCACATACCACACAATCTACCACGAGTTTCACTCAACAGAATCTGCTGTTCATGGCAATTCGTAATGACATTTTCAGTACTGTGAACAAGAGCAAGGTGGCAGCAAATGCTTCACTTTATATATCTGCTGCCTTTTACAAACTGTGCATCCCATATTTAATTTCACAGTACCATTGTAATGGCGGTTTTCTATTATAGCCATACACAAAGCCATCTAAACAGCCCATGGCAATGGAATGATTTATTCACATTTCATCAGCAACAACAACAACCAACAACAAGAAAAGAAAACAAAATGGCATTAAATGCAACAGCAGCAGCACCACACCAATAATAATTATTCACCAATAATAATGATTCACCAATAATAATTATTCATCAATAATAATTATTCACCAATAATAATTAATTACCAATAATAATTATTCACCAATAATAATTATTCACCAATAATAATTATTCACCAATAATAATTATTCACCAATAATAGTTATTCACCAATTTACAGTTTTCAGGGGGGTAATGTTTAGGAGGGGGTAATCTCAAACCTTTACACTGGGGGTTAATGTCCTAGGCTAAATCAGAGGGGGACTTGTCCAGGGGGTGGTGTTCAGAGGGGTTTGTCCGATGGGTTTTGTCCCGGGGAGAAATGTACTACACTCGTCTGGGGTGTGTGTTCATGATGTCTAACGTTCATACCGTAATCCAAAATATTTGCTGCAATCAGCTCAAAATGGCGGCCGATAAAGTGTTTCTCTCTGCTGAAGTCGAAGTCAGAGTTTGTTGAAGTGTCATCTGCCCTCTGGCGAATATATTTTAGAAAACTGCGAGTACTAAGCTTGCAATATATTTACGTTTTTGTCAATTATTGACAATAATATTTACAATGTCGCAATTCGTTATATGAGGGGTGAACAGACCAGTACACGCAAAATTGTCTATAAACCCAAAAGAACAAAGTAGGCCTAAATAAAATATCAAATTGACTTCATCGGATCGATTCCTTGATATTTTCGCTTTGGTTTATGTTTAGATATGAATTGTCTTTAAGACTGTAAAATTTAATTTTAAAATTCATACTTTTGGCCAAGATATTTCCAAAAAACCTATGGGGGTCTTTTTTGGCGCACCCTGTACATATAACTAAATTCTGAAACGACATTCCAATCCCTTCTGAAGATATTAACATGAACAGGCTGGGGTCCGCGCCGGACGCATAGGCTTCCTTCGGTAAATAACGCAAGCAAGCATAAAATGTGTATCACGAGACTGTTACACTATTACTTTGCACCAGGTGGTGCTATTGTGCTATAAGATAGCCTACACCAATCGATTGCAAATTCATTTGAGATTACATGGAACTAAATTCTGTAACGATATTCCAATCTCTTCTCAAGAAATTAGCATGAAAACGCTGGGGTCCGCGCGGACCCCCCCTTGGGCCTTCGTGTACCAAAAAATACATTGGGCACTCGAGTGTTAATAAGAGAATTGTTTTAAAACCAGCATTTACACGGCATAATCTGAATGCACATAACAGCTTCATACACCCATGTTATCACAGTCCAGAATGAGATGAAATTAGTTGAAAAATATCATTAAGAAGTACAAAACTGCAGTGCATTAATTAAGCAATAATTTTTAATTCTGCAAATGTATGTGCGCAAGATGGCATTAAGTTTATTTATTTGGTAGGTCACAGCCATAACAAATTGCATCACAAAAATGCATTCAGAAAAGACAATAACTCAAAACATGTATGGGATACATGGTATATAGGCTACTTAGTTACATTTCTGGTTGTTACAACAAATAACATCAAATACCCAGCCTATAAAGAATAAATTATATTATTACCTAATGGATCTGCGCTACAACGAAAATCAAATGAACATGGATCATCGAAAATCGTGTTAACAGTGATGAACAGCTAACTGCTCTGTTAGATACCTGACTTGCATAATTATTTCAGTAGAATAAAAAAAATAAGCTTAAGTCGTAGGACCCACAACGATAAACAATAACTACTTGATGAGCAGTGATATTTTAGTTCAGGGAATAATTTTAGTTATTATTTTTATTCTATTCTAACTTTTTATTTATTATTATTATTCTATTTTAGTTAATGAAATAATTTTAGTTTTTATTATTATTCAGTTCAATGAAAATAATTTTAGTTTTTATTTAGTTCAAGTTCAGTTTGCATAATTAATACAATACATAGGAAAACAACAGAAGTTACAGAACAAAAGAACGCCTATATTTAATTAACGTGGTGTGTTCACTGTGTTGGAAGAGTATTAATGAAGAATGCAACTGAAGTTAAACAAGAATATGGTTATTTAATTTGTGGAAGACCCTCATCTCGAAAGATTTTCTAATTATGTTGCGACGACCTGCAGTGAGGATACAGCACACTGAAAAAATCCGCTCAACGTAGGCCTATGCCTGAGAGGCTGAGGCAGTTACCAAATCCTGACCAAGCATGGACAGTTTGCTATAGCAACTTTTTTTATCTTGCCAGAAGTCAAGTGCATTGTCACACACAACATTGTCAGTATCCATTATATATCGATTCAGCTGATCCAGAATAGTGTCATTATTGTTCGATGTTGCCGGTAACTCAGCAGCCTTACATTTGGATTTATTTGTTATAGCATCGTAAAAACGAAGAATTTCCAAACCGGACTATCCTTTTTTCGCCCAGCAAGCAATTTTGCAAGCGAACTCATTATTATTTACTTTCTAAACAAAATAAATATTTCAGTATGAATAACAACCACACTTCGCTGCTTTTTCTGAAATAAAGGAAGCGGAAGTTGATAGAATTGCGGAAGTTGATAATGGGCGCGTTTTTTGACATCGGAGCGTTCACCCAGTGCATTCCAAAACGTGATGGAAAAAAATTTACACGACTTTCAACAATTTTCGTTTGGCTAATAATTTTAGTTATTATTATTATTCAGTTCGGTACTTTTAAATATAGTTTTTATTCTATTTTCGTTAGTGAAATAATTATAGTTATGATTTCGTTATTATTAACGATTCCGCCAAAAAATTTAGTTTTTATTTAGTTCTCGTTAACGAAAATATCACAAAAAACATCAGATAATGCATTAACAGATCTACAGCCATTCTGTAGTCATGTACTTACAATATATAAGAAGAAGGTAAAACCTTAGAAAAGCGGCACCAATGCATGTTTACCCACAACAAATGTCCACTTTCACTATCTACAGTATGGTGTCACGACAACTCGTCCACCGACAACTCGTCCAACGACAACTCGTCCACGGACAACTGGTCCACCGACAACTCGTCCACTGAAATAGAAGCCTGATTATCGAGAAAACGCTTGGAAATAGAAGCTGGATGAAAGTTCTTTATTTTCGAAATAGGAGCCGGATTTATGAAAAAAAGTCTAATGGTGTCCTTGCTTAAATATCAGGGTGCGGCCAAAAAAAATAATCCATTACGAAAATTGCGATTTCTCAAAAACCGCTGAAGATTTTGTTACAAATATTTTCATTCTTATTCGTAACATATTTTTGCATATTTGCTGAAAATTATATGTCAGTATCTTTATATTTGTGATCATGGCATCAGGCAGAAGATGGAACTGCAATTTTTCAAATGAACACGGCATTCACGAATTAGGAAATCATATTTTTACATGAAGTCCATGCATTTTTGAGAGAAATTGTCAATCTAGCCTTTTCTAGCCTTTTTACCGGATCTGACATGTTTTCAAAATTCAGAGTGGCATCCCTGGTGTGCCATAATGACGTCATTTCCGCTTTGCGGACGGTGTTTTGTTTGCATTTTAAGTAAAATTGCAATTGTAAGCAAACAGTTTTTTCAGTATGGGAAAGATATCCGATGATGATAAAATGAGGATACAGACTTTAAGAGAACTTGGATTTGGTTACAGAAAAATCAGAGCCCAATTTCCCGATAAGAACTGGAAAATTAGCACTGTGCAGAGTATTTGTCGAGGGGTGGACGAACGTGGCTCAGCGGTCAAGCGCAAATCCGGGAAAGGACGACCGAGAAATGTGCGTACGGAAGAAAATGTCGAAAAAGTTGCTGAACTCATCTGCTCTCAAGACGAACCCGGCATATGCAACCCGGCACGAGTAAGAGTACGCGGCAGATTGCAGCAGAGCTGATAATTAGCGAGAAATCGGTTCGTCGTATTGCAAAGTTTGATCTCGGTCTGAAAGCGTTTCGTCGTGTTCCCGCACAGGTGATAAATGATGCCACGAAACAGAAAAGATTGGAGCGCAGTAAGAAACTTCTGAGACGGTTGAATTCACGAGCGGCAAAAAAGGTCTTTTTCACCGATGAAAAGATCTATTACATCAATCCACCCATTAATAATCAAAACAACCGCGTCTGGGCGAAGACGAAAAAAGCCGATATCCACCCAAGCCGTCTGTTGGTCGAGAGAGCCAAGTTCTCTCCCCACATCATGGTTTCTGCAGGTGTCAGTTATGAGGGTAAAGGACGCTTGCATTTCATTGACGAAAAGGCCAAAGTCAATGCTAAGTACTACGTGGAGAATCTCTTGCCTAAGCTTGTCGATGACTGTCACACTGTCTTGGGAAATCAGTTCACTTTTCAACAAGATGGAGCGCCCGCTCACGGCGCCAAGCTGGCCCAAGATTGGTTAGCAAGTCACTGTCCGGACTTCATCGATAAGGATTCGTGGCCGCCAAATTCCCCAGATATGAACCTACTCGACTATGCTGTCTGGGGTGCAATGCTTGAGACCTACAACAAACTTACCATAAAGCCGAAGAACATTCCCACTTGAGACCATTCAGAAGTCCGTTCTAGGCTTTCGAAAACGTCTGCAAGCTTGCATAAAAGCAAACGGTAGTCACTTCGAACATTCATTGCACAAAACTTAACACTTGGTATAATCTTTCCAATAACAATAAGTAACCTTGAACCGTGTTACATTACTGTTTGCGTCGTTACTTTGCAACTTATTGCTGTCAGTCAATGTCTGTTGAAACGAAAATAACATTGTTTCACTTCAAGGTTGCACCATTTTGGTTTTCATGATTCGAATTTTATTAAATTTAGCCAAACTGTAGATAGTTATGTGTCAAATAGCCTGGCGAAGTTTTGTAACAAAATATTCAGCGGTTTTTGAGAAATCGCAATTTTGGTAATGGATTATTTTTTTTGGCCGCACCCTGAAGAAGCTGAATTGATGATTTTCATCATGTGTTTCAACATGCATCCAGCTTCTATTTCAGATCGAACAAAAACTTGATCCATCTTCCATTTCTTAAGCATTTTTTCATGAATCCAGCTTCTATTTCACCTGTAAAAACCTTCATCCAGCTTCTATTCCCCAAGCGTTTTCTCAATAATCCGGCTTCTATTTCAGTGGACGAGTTGTCGGTGGACCAGTTGTCCGTGGACGAGTTGTCGTTGGACGAGTTGTCGGTGGACCAGTTGTCGTGGAACCCTACAGTATGTCTATATCTCCGAGCTATTCGTCTCAAACTACAAATATTTCCATCCTATCACAATAATTCAGCACAGGTACGCAGCTAAGTCGTCAGGTGGAGAAAATTGATGGCTAGAACAATGCTCTAGAAATTCCTTCTCCATTTCCAGCAATTCATCGCAAATACCGCATCCAAAAGATTTCGACAAAGGCGCTTTTATATCCACATAAGATTCGACTTTGCCATTAAACATACATTCTTCATCTTTAATTCTCTGCAACTGACCTGCATTTACATTTGACTCCGGATATTTGTTCCATGAGAAACCTTCACTTGACTCATCAATAACACCTGCATTACTAAATGCAACGAAATTATCAGACACATTAGCAATATCTTCAACTCTAGCTTTTACATACTTTTTATGGATTGTTGCATGGAGTTTAATCTGCTTCGCTGAAGAACAGCTCTTTGTAATTAAATTATTGCACGAGTGTTGCTTTTCAGTTGTGTGTGTTCTGCGTTTCTTTACATTTCCTCTCTTTGTGTATTTTTCAAAAGACATCTCACACGTGTCTGGTCTTTCAATAGAATGGATTCTCATGTGCGTTTTCAGATTACTATGTTGGCTGAATGATTTCTCACACAATTGGCAACTGTATGGTTTCTCTCCTGAATGTGTTCTCATGTGCCATTTCAAATCACAAGGTTGGGTGAACGATTTCTCACATAATTGGCAACTATATGGTTTCTTTCCTGTATGTGCACTTATGTGTTTTTTCAGATGAGCATGTTGGGTGAATGATTTCTCACATAATTGGCAACTGTATGGTTTCTCTCCTGTATGTGTTCTCATGTGCCGTTTCTGATCACTAAGTTGGGTGAATGATTTCTCGCATAATTGGCAACTGAATAGTTTCTCTCCTGTATGCACTCTCATGTGCATTTTCAGATTAGTATTTTGGCTGAAAGATTTATCACATCAATGACAACTATATGGCTTCTCTCCTGTATGTGTTCTCATGTGCCGTTTCTGATCACTAAGTTGGGTGAATGATTTCTCACATAATTGGCAACTATATGGTTTCTCTCCTGTATGTGACCTAATGTGCCGTGTCAGATCAGTAAGTTGGGTGAATGATTTATCACATATTTGGCAACTGTATGGTTTTTCTTCTGTGTGTGACCTAATGTGCCGTGTCAGATCAGTAAGTAGGGTGAATGATTTCTCACATATTTGGCAACTGTATGGATTCTCTTGTGTATGTGTTTGCGTGTGCATTTTCAGATTACTATCTTGGCTGAATGATTTATCTCATACTTGGCAACTATATGGTTTCTCTCCAGTATGAATTACGATGTGCTGTTTCAGAGCACAACTTTCATTATTTGATTTCTGACATAATTGACACTTTAATGGTTTCTCTCCAGTATGTCTTGCATGCGTTTTTTTAATATAACCACTTTTGTTAAAAGATTTCCCACATAATTGGCACCTGTATGATGCTTCCTCAGTATGAAGTCTCATGTATATCTTCAGATGACTGCAATTAACAAAAGATTTCTGGCATAGCTGGCATCTGTATGGCTTTTCTGAAGAATGACCACTCTTGTGCATTTTCGCAGTATTGCCACGATGGAATTGTTTCGGACAAATCAGGCATTTATTGTTTCAACAGCATGGGTTCTCAAGTGCTTGTGTAAGACAACCATGCGCCCCAATAAAATGATTTAAGAAATTTATGGAAATTGTTTTATATATCTTCCATTGGTTAACTTTCATAGAAGTTGGAGACAGAAACATTCAGTAAAATGGTTATCAGACTTTGACACGATACTGTTTGCCGTCTCATGCAGTTTCTGAAAAACAAAATCAGTAAAAAAAAATTAATTTTGAAAATATTGGCACTGTTCTAATAGAAAAAGTTGGTAGATAATTGGGTAAGACTTCTTCATAGTTGTATTACATGTAGCAGAGTCAAAATATTGATACTTTGTTAACATTGTTTTAATTTCATAAAGGATATACCTATTTTTTTACAGATTCATCTCAACCACAAACTTTAAAAGATAAAATTCGTGAACAAAGCTCAACGAATAATATGCAAATTCACATACCACACAATCTACCACAAGTTTCATTCAACAGAATCTGCCATTCATGGCAATTCGCAATGACATTTTCAGCACTGTGAACAAGAGAAAGGTGGCATAAAATATTCCACATGATATATCTGCTGCCGTTGATAGAGTGTGCAAACTGTGAATCCAATATATGTAATGGGGTTTTGGACCCAAACCATGCACAGAAACACCATTTTTTGAGTGGAGTGAAGAGAACGAAAATCACAAATGCGACAAGTAATAGCAACCAAAAGTTGCCCAATGATATGGCGTCAAGAGATGTGCAAAAAAATTTAAATATGAAATTTTTGCCTAAACAGAAGCTATATTGATGAAAAAAACCCAATCACTACCTAAATAAAAACTTGATCGATAAAGCACATTTTATCAGTTAACTACAGAAATAGGGTTTTTGGCCAGAGAATGGGTTTGTCCTCTTTTTTGTTCTAAGCTAATTTGGGGGTAGTTGTCCGGGGTTTGTCCAGGGAATTCCTAGGGTGGAGCACGGACATTTCCCCCGGACAAAACCACCCGGACAAAAAAACGAGCAATTCCCTCTGACAATGGACAAACCCTTTGGTAGAACATATTGTGTATAAGTGGTTGTGCTATGAAACGGCAGCCTACGAACGCAAGTCGGATTGTTGAAAAGAATTCTCGTTAAACAGAAGCCGGATTGATACAAAATAAATTGTACTCAATTGGAAGCTGGATTGATGAAAATATTATTGCTTAAATTGGAGCTGGATGGAAAAAATAATTGTTGTTTAAATAGAAGTTGGATCAAACTAATTTTTGCCTAAATGGAAGCTGGATTGATGACAATCACTCATGCTGTGCTAAATTACACCAACACATATTAGCATCAAATCGAAGTGACCGAATGACACTAACAAGGCTATTTGCACAGTGACATGTGTTTACCCGTGTGACACTAACTAGTTTGCACAGCACCGCGAACTGGATAATTACACTAAGTTTGAGCAAATGATACCTACATAAACAGACTATTGAGGCAGAAATTCTGCAGAGGGTTAAAGGTCCTAGGCTAAATCAGAAGGGGAATTGTCTGAAGAGATTGGTCCGAGGGGTTTTTCTGGGGGGTGTCCAGAGGAAAATGTACTACACTCTGACGTCAGAGGCGTGTTCAGAATGTTTAATGTGCTACACTCGTCTTCTGTAGAATCAGCTAAAGGGCCGTTCATAAAGTATGTCACGCTCCAGGGGGGGGGGGGGTGAGAAAGTGTGACAGTTTGTGACAGGGGAGGGGTCAGGCCGTGTTTGACGTCACACATTAATTTTTAAAATTTTATTTCTAATTCTTTTATATATTTTTAGTAGAAATTAATAGCTTTGAAAAAAAATTTCACAAATTTTTTGAAACATTTGAATTAGTTTTATGTCAAAATGGCATGAAATGCGTATCCCTTAATATCTTGTTCACGATTCCTCTCGCTAGGAGCGAGTAGACCAGTTGTCGGTAGACGAGTTGTCTCGGTAGACGAGTTGTCGTGACACCCATCTGGGGGGGTGTGTTCAGAAGGTTTAATGTCCTGTTCAGCAGAATCAGTTAACTCATTGACGTAACTATCATTAATTAAGCTTACTATTTAAACGTGTCTTATCCACTAAATAATACCAGCATATGTATTTTTACAGATTTTAACCAGGCTTGTGATTAAAGTAGAATTTCCTCGTAATCAGCTTCATACCGTAAATCCAAAATATCTGCTGCAATCAGCTAAAAATGGCGACCGATGAAGTGTTCCTTTCTGCCGACATCGAAGCTAGACTTTGTTAGTCATCTACCCTCTAGCGAATATATAATTAGCAAACTGTGAATACTAAGGTTGCATTTTTACGTTTTGTCAATTACTCGCACTCGTATTTAAAATGCCGCTATTTATTATCTGCTAATAAAGCTATGAAGAAAGGAATGAACAGACCAGTACATGTCTGGCTCAAAATTGCCCATAAACGCAAAAGAACAATATAAATAAAATATCATAGCAAGGACATTTTAATCGTTAAAACTTCCATTTCAGTAAAATGAAATTCCCTGGTAAAATTGGATAGGGGCCTACGTTATTTTAGAGTCGATACCTTGATGTATTACGTCACTGAAATAAATCGAAAACATATCCGAAATTAATTCGGGTGAATTAAAATTATAGTACCATAGATTCTAACCAGGATTGTGATTAGTGTCAAATATCTCCTTAATCAGCACCAAAACAAGATCCAAAATCCTTGCTGCAATCAGCTCAAAATGGCGCACGACTATAATGTTTCTACTGGCATCGAAGCTAAAGTTTAAGTGTGTTCTGCCCTCTAGCAAATATATGTATTAGACAGATGTGAGAACAAAGATTGCAATTTATTTAGAATTTTGTTAATTATTGGCAGTCCTAATTCTTATTTCGCTATTTGTATATGTTAATAATACTTAATATATAGAAAGAGTGAACATATACACATACACTAGTGTTGCTATATGAAGAAAAAATCATATAATACTGCTGAATAACTAATAAACACAGAAATATTCTGCAGTAAACTCACAAGCCATGATCTATGGGCCTCTGAAATTAGGCCATTTGAAACTATTATGATGTCTAACCAACATCCTCTGTAACCCAAATTGTATTACCAGTGACTATTGGGATTGCCTGCAGAGGCTATACCGTCAGTGGTGAAAGCTATGCTGAAGTACCACCTAAGGCGAGGTGGGAAGGCTCTGCAGGAACCCTGAAAAGTTGGCTAACGTGGGCAGCAAAGATCCGGGCAGCAGCAGGTCTTGTATCATGGTAAGGCGGAGGACAACTCTTGGTAGCCATTAACGGTTTACACATGAAAAGGCTGGTCGGAGTGTATATTATGCACAAAGAACAACCACTGCAAGGTGGAAAGACGAGGGGAAACTACCACCTTATTTTCCCAATCAGCAACATGAACCGTCACAGACACAACAAAAGTGGGGAAGGCGTGTCCATGAAGTGACCAACCCTCGAATCGAGGAAGGTTGAAGACAAGACAAGACAAGTCCGTCTTGGTCTAAGGCAACATTGGCAAAATATATATCCATACAAATACAAAGGGCAGTTAATAACCGATTTATTACAGTTGGGTCATTCCACGTCAAATCAACCAGGGGTGTACATCACATCCCTTTGGATTTTCCTGAAAATTTTTGTGTATAAACTACATGCAATATGAGGAATAACAGTGAACATTTTAGCAGAATATCTCAAAATTTGACCGAGATATTAATTTTTGAAGTTAATGATCAAAAAACGTTGCACGAGAAAACGACATGATCTGCGAAGTTTGGACTGTTATATCTCGGCCATGAAACGAGCTAGAGGGCTTAAATATTTTTTGTGCAATCAGTTTTTTGTGCTCTTTCCAAATATGTCAGAACCTGGAATGTACTATATTTTAATATAAAAATTAGTAAATATAGCCCAGACGCCAATTCTCATTAAAGTTTTGGTCATCTTATCAGCAGGCAGGAATGAGATATAATAAGGTTCCACGACAACTGGTTTACCGACAACTGGTTCAACGACAACTGGTACACGGACAATTCGTTCACCGACAGCTGGTTCACGGCAAATGTTACACGACAATATTACTAGAGCTGGATGGATGAAAATATTCTTGCTCAAACTGGAGCTGGATTGGTTAAGTGTTCATGCTTAAACTGGAGCTGAATTGGTGAAAATGTTCTTGTTTAAATTGGAACTGAAATGATAAAAAACGCCGGTGAAATGGAAGCTGGATAATGATATTTTTATATCTGAAGTAGGGGCTGGATTAATGAATAGAATGATCGATAAATGGAAGCTGGATGGATGATTTTCGTTCATGTATTTCAGCATGCATCCAGCTTCCATTTTTCAAGCCCTTTATAATTAATCCGGCTTCCGTATCTCAATAGTTATTTTTGTCAATCCAGCTTCTATTTCACCTATAAGGAACCTTCATCCATTTTAGATTCACCATTTACCGGTGAGCCAATAATATTGTCGTGTACCAATGGTCGTGAACCAGTTGTCGTGACACCATATAATAATACTTGCACTGGTTTTGTATTGAGGCCCAAAATTTGACCGAGATATTAATTTTTGAAGTTAATGATCAAAAAACGTAGCACGAGAAAACGACATGATCCGCCAAGTTTGGACTGTTATATCTCGGCCATGAAACAAGCTAGAGGGCTTAAATATTTTTTGAGCAATCAGTTTTTTGTGCTCAATTCCAAATATGTCAGAACCTGGCTTGTATTTTTTTGGTTTTTAATATAAAAATTAGTAAATATAGCCCAGACGCTAATTCTTATTAAAGTTTTGGTCATCTTATCAGCAGGCAGGAATAAGAGATAATAATACTTGCACTGTTTTTATATTGAGGCCCATTGGTGCTCATCAGAAATATAGTCAGTACCTGATTAGCTTCATCAATAGTGTGCTTTACAAGGACGTTTTCCTTGTCACGATCGTGAAAATGGGGTCTAAAGCTTGTCAAAAATGTGACAATGTGTATCTTTGGAAATTGATGAAAATTTGCACATATATTGAGGACATGCAGATCTTTCATTGGTGCAAAATTCAGGATGGTGTTCAGCTCCATTTCTGAAAAAAAATTTGAAGTCGACCAATATTACTGCGTTGCGAGCAAATGGCATGAACCACAATGTTTGGAGTCCTGTAATATCTAGACCAAGAAATGAAGCAGAGGACTGATATTGTTGTCATGTATTCACTTTCTTGTGCTTATTCCATGTATGTAAAAATGGTGGTTGTATTTCTTGTGATTTTTAATTTATGAGGTTGTAAATATTGAACAACTGCCAATTTTAATTTATTCAGACATGAAAATGGCATGAACGACAATGTTTAGACCTTCATATACAGGCCAGGAAATGAACCAGAGGACTGATATTGTTGTCAAATAGTCATTTTTAATGCTCTTTCCAGGTATGTAAGAGTGTTGGTTGCATTTCTTGTGATTCTTTAATTATAAGTTTGTAAATATTGCACAGCTGCCAATTTATCATATATTTATTTGGACATGCATAATTATATACATCAAAGTATATCCTCTTTCATATGATATTAACTCACTTAGGTAGCTAGATATCCTCAATTTTTTTACTTTCATCTATTTCAATTGTGTGAAATGGAAAATTGTGAGTCATTTTAATGAACGAAGTATATCTTAGTATATCTAAAATATACAATTGCATGGGCTGAATAAATGTAAATTGGCATTTGCGCAATATTTACAAACTTATAATTAAAGAATCACAAGAAATGCAACCAACACTCTTGCATACATGAAAAGAGCACAAGAAACTGATTACATGATTACAAAATCAGTTCTCTGGTTCATTTGCTGACATAGATATGACAGTCCAAACATTGTGCAGCATACTATTTCCATTTCCGAACAAATGTAAGTTGGCAGTTCTGCAATATTTACAAACTTATAAACTAAAAATCACAAGGAATACAACCAAAACTCTTACATACCTGGAAAAGCATTAGAAAATGACTAAATGACAACAATATCAGTCCTCTGGTTCATTTCCTAGCCTGTATATGAAGGTCTAAACGTTGTGGATCATGCCATTTTCATGTCCGAAGAAATGAAAATTGGCAGTTGTGCAATATTTACAACCTCATAAATTAAAAATCACAAGAAATACAACCAACATTTTTACATACATGGAATAAGCACAAGAAAGTGATTACATGACAACAATATCAGTCCTCTGCTTCATTTCCTGGTCTAGATATGACAGTCCAAACATTGTGGATCATGCCATTTGCTCGTGACACAGTAATGTCGGTCGACTTAAAAAAATAATTTTTCAGAAACGGAGCTGAACACCATCCTGAATTTTGCACCAATGAAAGATCTGCATGTGCCCAATATAAGTGAAAATTTTCATCAATTTCAAAAAATACACATTGTCACTTTTTTGACAAACTTTAGACCCCATTTGCACAATCGTGACAAGGAAAACGTCCTTGTAAAGCACACTATTGATGAAGCTAATCAGGTACTGACTATATTTCTGATGAGCACCAATGGGCCTCAATATAAAACCAGTGCAAGTATTATTATATCTCATTCCTGCCTGCTGATAAGATGACCAAAACTTTAATGAGAATTGGCGTCTGGGCTATATTTACTAATTTTTATATTAAAAACCAAAAATAGCACAATCCAGGTTCTGACATTGGAAAGAGCACAAAAAACTGATTGCACAACAAATATTTAAACCCTCTAGCTCGTTTCATGGCCGAGATATAACAGTCCAATCATGGCAGATCATGTGGTTTTCTCGTGCTATGTTTTTTGATCATTAACTTAAAAAATTAAAATCTCGGTCAAATTTTGAGATATTCTGCTCAAATTTTCACTGTTATTCCTGATATTGCATGTAGTTTAAGCACACATGTTTTCAGAAAAATCCAAAGGGGTGTGATGGCAAATTGTCATTTTACTGGTTGATTTGACATGGAATGACCCTGTTGCTAAATAAAACCTAAGCACAAGGGAAAGCAAAAAATGTGCAAAGAATCATATTTTGAAATTAAGGCAGCAATAGACAGAAAATTTTGTATTTACCTCTGAAAAAATTCAAATGTGTTCACACTGGTATCAGGAGATGCAAGAGCACTGAAACAGAAATATACAACTACACAGTACACAATTAACAACAGAAAAATCACTTGTCGCTGCACAGGGACCTTGGGCAAGTCCTTCACTTGCAATTGCTCAGTGCTTTAAACTTCGATTCAGTGTCCACGCTTTAGTCGTGAGCGCTTCTATTACGTTATCCTGAAGAGGCACTACAACAAATGCACATAAAAAGAAACAAACTACAGTTTAACAATTGAGAATTAACTACCATAAACATATAGGTCTGGTCTATGCTAAATTGCTAATAATACTGGGACAACAGCATGTAATGCATACCTGCTTTGCCGAAGATGCAACCAAAACTGCACGCGGCTGCACGTTTGGTCGGTGGCGTTCCTAAATTTGGCCATATCTCGCATTACATTCGTGATGTCTTGCATTGGCTCCCGGTTCAGTCGCGAATCCACTTCAGGGTGGTTTCTTTTGCTTGGCGCTGCATCTTGGGCACAGCACCCTCCTATCTTCGTGAGTTCTTTACCTTGACCTCGACTGCTGCGGGTCGCCGATCTTTGCGCTTGGCCTCTAGAGGTGACTTCATGGTTCCTTATGCCCGCACAGCCACAGGACAGCATAGGGCATTTTCGGTCACTGGTCCTTCCGTCTGGAACGACCTTCCCTCTAACCTGCGTTCCCAACCTCAGAGCATGTCTGGCACTTTCATTAGTTCACTCAAGACCTTTCTTTTTGACCGGGCCTGGGTCGGGAGCGCCTCCGAGTAGAGCCCTTGAAGAGGCGCTATATAAATCACATAGATAGAAAACTGTCTGCTTTATGGTCTGCGCTTCTGACACCTTTACTACTTGGCTTTCGTCAAATCCAAGAAGCAATTCATATGGCTGCGAATTGTGGAAAAATCACTGGGGTGGTTGGAGCATTATCCACTTGGAATCGGGGTGTGAAAAAGACTTTAACATGGGGCTCTAAGAAAAACTGGGGGGGCTGAAATCCCCAACCCTCGGCAATTCTCACCCTGGGTAGGAAAAGAAATAACTAGCCTACGGGTCTCTGTATCAGCCCGAGAACACGGTACCAAACTGGTGTTAATGGAGTGGAAATGTTTTCATGTTGCTGTGTTTACCAACATAATATTGAATGTGAATATCAATCCAAATTGACGGAGGTCTAAACGTTAAACTACAGCGGTCACATGTATTTTATAAATTATATTCCAAGGAGATAATTCGGCAAACGTCCAGACTGGCTGCCCGTACTCCAAACAATATGGCCGTTAACGAATGCAATAAAATTAGAGCGCGACCTATAGACGACATCGCAACATGCATACCGACATGCAAAGCGTGAGGGTCGGTTAGGCCCTTAGGGCTCAGGTTAGGCGTCGTGAGGGTCGGTTAGGGTTAGTTTTAGGGTTAGTGCAGTCATTCTGCTGAAATTGAAGCTGAATTGATGAACAATGTCGTCGATGGTACGTGCAGCCAGTCTGCACCCTTACCGATAATTCGATAGGTCACTTGCATGGTATTTAAAATATTTCATGATTTTACATAGCTTGACTGTTATGATTACGCTACAGTACACTGGTAAACAGAATTTAAAAAAATTACCCCTCCGATTTAGAGAAAACGACAATGATTTTGTTCGTCCGATTCTTGTCTGAAAAGGTTCCAACTTCCAACTTCCCGCGACAGCTTCGTCTCTCCACCCACGCCAAATAGTGTATTCATGCGCTCCTATACGCACCATAGATATACGCACCCTGCACCTCAGTCCTTCCGAGATTGCGAATGGTTTCCACAAAATAGTCCTTTAAAAAACAAGGAACTTGCGAATGAAAAAAATAGAGTTGCCATAATAATTAATTGGACGCGATAATATTATATGGTGTCTAACCATGACTATGCTCCAAAAATATTTTCGGCCGCAAGTAAATTAAGATATCCTAACCGCGCGGTTTCACCTTATTAATATTAATAAACACACGGGCAGAACTATTTCATACTTCATAGTGAAATTGCTAGACCCATAGCATGAAAAAGGTCTGTACTAAAAGCAGTAAACCTGTTTACATATGTTGTGAACAATAACGCGTTGAAATTTCATTTGATAAGACTTACATGTATGTATACATGTGTTTTTGTCATTGGTGCAAAAGGCCCACCCCATGGGCATAAAAATACCCATTTTAGGGTCATGCATGTTTTGTGTCTAAATACATGTATTTATAAATGAAAAGATATTGTACTGTCGCTTGTCGATTATAATTAGGAGGGCATGTATGCTGTTATTGAGCTTAGACGAATCATAAGCTGATAATTATTACACATGTGATAAATGCTTACACGTGTAAATACAAATTCTGATTAGATAATCATGAGTCTGTATTTAATTCAGTAGTATGGATTATGAACCGCTCGAATTTGTTGATGCTTAGTGTCAATAAAAGTCTTCAATTCAATGTGCGCTACATGAATCATAATAAGAGAATTTCTTTAAACTCCTGCACTGCATAATGTGAATGCACATAACAGCTTCGTACACCCAATTTATCATAGTCCAGATGAAATTAGATGGAAAATATCGTTATGAACTATAAAACTGCAGCGCATTAAAGAAACACTATTATATTCCGTTCAACAAATGTATGTCCACTTGACTACATGAAGCTAATTTATTTCTTAGGTCAAGGCCATAATTAATTGCATCTCAAAAATTAATTCAGAAAAGACAATAACCCAAAACATATATGGGATACATGTCATACATAGGGCCTACATATCTGGTACTTACCACAAATGGTTCCACGACAACTGGTCTACCGACAACTCGTCTAACGACAACTCGTCTCCGGACAATTGGTCTAACGACAACTGGTCTACTGACGAATAGTATTGATGAAATAGAACCTGGATTTACGAAAATGTTTTTTTTGCTTAAATGGAAGCTGGATTGACGATTCTCATTCATGTATTCCAGCATGCACCCATTTCTACTTCAAATCTAAAAATACCTTCATCCAGCTTCTATTTCTCGCCTGTTATTTTAGTCAATCCAGCTTCTATTTCATATATAAAAAATACCCTCATCCAGCTTCCATTACTTAAGCGGTTTTCTTATCATTCCAGCTTCATTTTCAGATCTATAAATACCTTCATCCAGCTTTTACTTAGTATGCGTTATTTTTGTCAATCCAGCTTCTATTTCACCTGTAAGAGAACCATCGTCCAGATTCCATTTCTCTTGCGTTTTTTCATCAATCCAACCTCCATTTCACCTCTAAAAACTATCATCCAGCTTCTATTTCTCAAGCGCTGGATAGGTTGTCAGTAGACCAGTTGTCGTTAGACGAATTGTCCGGAGACCACTTGTCGTTAGACGAGTTGTCGTTAGACGAGTTGTCGTGACACCCCACAAATAGCATTAAACACCCATCCTATAAAGACTGACTTATTTAATTACTTTTACTGCAGCTGCAATACAACGAAAATCAGCTCAACATGGATCGTCTAAATAAATTCAACTAAACGTTCTGTTATATATGTGACTCGTAAAAGCATTTCGGTAGCTAAATTTCAGATAAAAAAGCTCACAAGTTGTAGAACACACAATGATAAACAAAAATTAATTGGTAACTAAACCATCAGACAAAGCATTAGCATGTTTAAACCAATTTTCCAGTTATATACTTATGTGAGAAGAAAGTAAAACCTAAGATATGCAGCACCTCTGTTTCTCTACAAATAATTTATGTATGTTCTAGCTATTCTGAAATGAATGTGGTACATAGTAGTCACTCACTATCTACAGAATGTTTATATAGATCTCATTTCGAATTACAGATATCTTCATCCGTAAGTATGCGTCTTCTTAAAATTTAGCACAAGTCCACAACTAAGTCATCAGGTGGAGAAAACTGATGGCTTGAACAATGTTCTAGAAATTCCTTCTCCATCTCAAGCAATTCATTGCAAATACCGCATCCAAAAGATTTCGACAAAGGTGCATAAGATTCGACTTTGTCAATATACAGATGTTCTTCATCTTTAATTCCCTGCAACTGATCTGCATTTCCTCTGGATTCCGGATATTTGCTCCATGAGAAACCTTCACTTGACTCGTCAATTACACCTGCATTACTAAATGCAACGAAACGATCAGACATGTTGGCATTATCTTCGAATCTAGCTTTCACATTCTTTGGCTGTTTTCTTGCATGGAGTTTAATCTGCGTTGCTGAAGAACAGCTCTCCATAATCGATTTATTGCATGAGTGTTGCTTCTCAGTTGCATGAGTTGTGTGTTCCTTTGGATTTATTCTTTTTGTGAATCCTTCAAAAGACATCTCACATGTGAATGGTCTTTCAACAGAATGGATTTTCATGTGCTTTTTCAGATAAGTAAGTCGGGTGAATGATTTCTCACATAATTGGCACCTGTATGGTTTCTTTCCTGTATGTATTCTCATATGCTTTTTCAGATCACCACATTGGGTGAATGATTTCTCACATAATTGGCAACTGTATGGTTTCTCTCCTGTATGTATTCTCATATGCTTTTTCAGATCACCACATTGGGTGAATGATTTCTCACATAATTGGCAATTGTATGGTTTCTTTCCTGTATGTGTTCTCGTGTGAATTTTCAGATTACAACATTGGATGAATGATTTCTCGCATAATTGACAACTGTATGGTTTATCTCCCGTATGTGTTCTTATGTGGTTTTTCAGATTAATATTTTGGCTGAATGATTTATCACATAATAGGCAACTGTATGGTTTCTCTCCTGAATGTGTTCTCATGTGCAGCTTCAGATTCCAACATTGGGTGAATGATTTTTCACATAAATGACAGCTATATGTCTGTCCTGTATGTGTTCTCATGTGCGTTTTAAGATGACTGTGCAAAGTAAATGATTTCTCACATAACTGGCAACTGTATGGTTTATCTCCTGTATGCGACCTTATGTGCCGTTTCAGATCCGTAAGTCGGGGGAATGATTTCTCACATAATTGGCAATTGTATGGTTTCTCTCCTGTATGTGATCTCAAGTGCATTTTCAGATTACTATGTTGGCTGAATGATTTCTCGCATAATTGGCAACTGTACGGTTTCTCTCCTGTATGTGATCTCAAGTGCATTTTCAGATTACTATGTTGGTTGAATGATTTCTGACATAATTGGCAACTGTATGGTTTCTCTCCCGTATGAATTATGATGTGCTTTTTCAGAGCATAACTTTCATAAAATGATTTCTGACATAATTGGCAACTGTATGGTTTCTCTCCAGTATGAATTATGGTGTGCTTTTTCAGAGCATAACTTTCATTAAATGATTTTTGACAAAATTGACAACTGTATGGTTTCTCTCCAGTATGAATTATGATGTGCTTTTTCAGAGCATAACTTTCATGAAATGATTTCTGACATAATTGGCAACTGTATGGTTTCTCTCGGACTGTATGTGTTCTCATGTGCTTTTTCAGAGCACAACTTTCCTTAAATAATTTCTGACATAACTGGCACCTGTATGGTTTCTCTCCAGCATGTCTTTGCATGTGTCTTTTCAAATAACCACTTTGATTAAAAGATTTTCCACATAATTGGCACCTGTATGGTGCTTGCCCAGTATGAAGTATCATGTGTATTTTCAGATGACTGTAATTAACAAAAGATTTCTGACATAACTGACACTTGTTTGGCTTTTCAGCAGAATGGCTACTCATGTTTATTTTTGCACTATTGCTCTGGTGAAATTATATGTTGAGAAATCTGGAACTTATTGTATCAACAGCATGGGTTCTCAAGTGCTTTTGTAAGACAACCACCCCAATAAAATGATTACAGACATTTCTGGCAATTGTATTATATATCTCACAATAGTTGACCTTTATAAAAGTTGGAGACAAAAGCATTCAGTATAATGGTCTTGACACCTTGACCTGATGCTGTTTGCCATCTCATTCACGTTCTGTAAAAATCAGTAAACATTTTAATTTTTAAAAAGTTGGCAGTGTTCTGAAAGAAAAAGTTGGCAGATAATGGATTATGTCACACAATATCAGAAACGAAACGTCTTCATAGTAGTTTGAAAATTAGATGAGTTAAGAATTGATGATTTTTTTAACATTATTATTATTTCGTAACAGATATATATCTAATTTTTACAGATTCATCTGAACCAAAAAAGATAAAAATTTTGAACGTAACTGCGAATCATACGCAAACTCACTAAATATACAAATTCACGTATACCACACAATCTACCACAAGTTTCATTCAACAGAATCTGCTGTTCATGGCAATTCGTAATGACAATTTCAGCACTGTGAACAAGAGCAATGAGTCAATAAATACTCCCCATGATATATCTGCTGCCTTTGCCAGAGTGTGCAAACTGTGAATCCAATATTTAAATAGACACCACCATCGTAATGGGGTTTACGACACAAACCACACACAAAACCAACATTTTTAGGCCAAACATTAGAGTGGAATGGGAAAAAAGAAAATTAGAAATTTGACAAGTAATAGCAACCAAAAGTTGCCCAATGATATGAAAATTTTGCCTAAACAGAGGCCAGATTAATGAAAAAACAATCACTACCTAAATAGAAGCTGGATTGATAAAACGTGTCTTATCAGTTAACTACAGAAACAGGCTTATTGGCCAGAGGAAAGGTTTTGTCACTTTTGTCGTCTTTTTTGTTCTAAGCTAATTTGGGTGGGAGTTGTCCGGGTTTTGTCCAGGGAATGTCAGGGGTGGAGCACGGACATTTCCCTCTGGTAAAAGCCACCTGGACAAACCCTCTGGACAAAAAAAACCCGGACAATTCTCTCTGAGGAAGGACAAACCCCTGGTAGGACATATTGAGTATAAGTGGTTGTGCTATAAAACGGCAGTACTAGGTACGCAAGTCGGATTGATGAAAAAAATTCTACCTAAATAGATTGATACAAAATAAATTGTACTTAATTGGAAGCGGGATTGATGAAAATATTCTTGCCTAAATTGGAGATGGATGGACAAAAATAATTATTATTTAAATAGAAGTTGGATTAAACTAATTTTTGCCTAAATGGAAGCTGGATTGATGACAATGACTCACGCTATGCTAAATTGCACCAACAAGTATTAGCTTCATATCGAAGTGATTGAATGACACTAACAAGGCTATTTGCACAGTGACAGGTGTTTACCCGTGTGACACTAGCTAGTTTACACAGCACCGCGAACTGGATAATTACCATAAGTTTGAGCAAATGATACCTACATAAATGGGCTATTTGGGCAGCAAAGGGGGTAATTATCCAGGGGTAATGTCCTAGGCTAAATCATAGGGAATTGTCCGGGGATGTCCAGGGGGAAATGTCCTACACTCGTCTGGGGCGTGTGTTCATAAGGTTTAATGTCCTACACTTGTCTTCGGCAGAATCAGTTAACTCATTGACCTAACTATCATTAATTAAGGTTATTATTTAAACGTGTCTTATCCACTAAATTATACCAGCATATTTTTATTTTTACAGATTCTAACCAGGCTTGTGTTAAAGTCCAATTTCCCCGTATTCAGCTTCATACCATAATCCAAAATAATTATTTGCTGCAATAAGCTCAAAATGGCGTCCGATAAAGTGTTTCTCTCTGCTGAATTCGAAGCTAGAGTTTGTTAGTTATCTGCCCTCTAGCGAATATATATTATCAAGCTGTGACAACCGTCACATTTTATTTATGTTTTTTGTCGATTAGTGTCAGTCGTAATTACAATGTCGCTATTTATTATATGCTAATCAAACTAAGACGAAAGGATTGAACAGAACAGTACATGTCTGGCTCAAAATTGCCCATAAACTCAAAAGAAAAAAAGTAAATAAAATATCAAATTGACTTCATCGGATTGATTCCTTCATATTTTCGCTTTGGTTTCTGATTCTATCATCTGCAGTTAAAATGGTCTTCTTGTCGTGATTTTTTAATGAAGCTGAGGAACTTTGAATTATATATCTAACGTTGCATTAAGCCTATATTAAAATTCGTGCCATCTTTACAATGTTAATGTAATGTAATGTAATTAGTAATTTCTCTAGCGCCGCTCTCAGCGGATGCCTTTCATGCATAGTGCGATAACCTATAGAGAAAAAAAGGTTAAGAAGAGAGAGATAGAGAGATGTAGATAAGGATCCATAAAGTAGAGTCCCACGCAGAGTGGATGGAAGATAATTCCACAGAGGACCCAATGATGGTAAAGGATTGAGTTTGAGATATAGTGGTCCTAGCTTGAGGAACAAGTCAGTCCTTTTAAGAGGACGGATAGTCGATGAGAAGATGCAGAAATTGGAGAACGAATGAGGTCACTGAGATATTTCGGTGCAAGAACCAGTTTGGATTTGAGTACCAGAGAAAGGATTTTATATTGCATACATGCAGAGAGAGGAAGCCAGTGTAGCTGATTGATCATAAACGATGATATATGAGAGTACTTAGGTAGGCGGGAAATTAATCGAGACCAGTTGTCTGCAGACCAGTACTGTTGTCGTTAGAATAGTTGTCTGTAGACCAGCTGTCGTGGAACCCTGTGCAGTCACTTGCTGTTTTCATGTGTACTTTTTTGCTATGCTAGACTGCAGTTCGCCTGCAATTCCATTGAATCTAGTTAATATAGTGTGTTCTTACATGTATTATTTTGCAGCTAAAAACTGTCAATTATTTATATGTAGGCTTATTCAAATCTTAACATCACGTCGTTGCTTAGAACTGTGGCATTGGACGTCGACTGAAATGTTAATTGTGCATTAGAGGCCAGGTTGATAATAAGCTTCTAGCTTTTTCCGGGCTTTCTGTTGCGCAAGGATAGTTCTGTATCCGCGACATATTATATATTTTTCTGGTGCAGTAAAAATAAACTAATGGGTTAACTTTACAAAGACATGTTGCAGAGACTGAGAAGCTGCTGTTGAGTTAAGATGGATAGTAATTGTGCTGATAAATAATTACACGTGTGATATAAAAATTATAATTAGGCCTACACGAGTAATGCTGCGTTAAATAATTATGTGTACTTGTACAGTGTGATTCTGATTATAATCATGAGTCTGTATTTAATAAAATTATTATGTAGTATGAATCACGACCCCTCGAATTTGTTGATGATGTGATGATTGGTGTCAAAATGTCTTGAATTGAATGTGTGCTACACATTACATGCAATAACTATCATTATCACGCTACATGTATCACTATCAAAGATTTGCTTTTAAACTGCAACACTGCATAATGTGAATTCACACAATATAGCTTCCTACACCGATGCTTTTATTTTTATAGTCCAGCTGAAATTAGATGGAAAATATCATTATGACGTATAAAACTGCAGTGCATTAAACAAACAGTACTATATTCCATTCAGCAAATCCTAGGTACACTTAACGACAGAAGTATTTCTTTAACAAAATTTCAGACAAAAAACCAGCAATCAAGTTGTAGAATCCACAACGATAAACAAAAACAAATTGGTAACTATAATGCATCAGACAATGCATTAGGCGTAAAAAAATTGTTGTGTTTCCGGTAACCCGACCGACCCATTTTTACGGCCGCGACCCAAATATTTTTGTAAAAAAACTTTATTTAAAAAAAAAAAAAAAATTTAAATTTTTTTTCACAAAAAAATTTAAATTAAAAAAAAAATATATTTTTTTAACATTTGTATTGACATAACATAAGAGACGTCAACAAAATGAAATTAATAGGACTGTTTCTAGAGCAGTTTTAGGTGCAGACAGTCGGGGAAATAGGCAGTTTATCATTGCTCAGAACACGTACTTTGTTTCAGCGTGCAAAAAAACCTAGTGGGGTATACTTTTTTGGATAGTCACTGCATAAAAATATTTTACAAAATAAAAATATTTTCCGACCTACCTACCCAATTTTTTTTAGCTATGTTACCGGAAACACAACATTTTTTTTAGGCCTTAGCAAGTTTACAGCAATTTTCATGTCCCATACTTACAAAGAATGTCCACTGTCTAATTATTCTGAAAAGAATGTGGTATAGTAGTCACTCACTATATATACAGAACGTTTATATCCCAGTGCCATTTGTATCGAATTACAGATATCTTCACCTGTAAGTATGTGCAATCATAATTCAGCACATGTCTACAGCTAAGTCATCAGGTGGAGAAAATTGATGGCTTGAACAATGCTTTATAAACTCCTCCATTTCAAGCAATTCATCGCAAATACCACATCCAAAAGATTT
Organism: Lumbricus rubellus; assembly: GCA_945859605.1. NCBI lineage: Eukaryota > Metazoa > Annelida > Clitellata > Crassiclitellata > Lumbricidae > Lumbricus > Lumbricus rubellus. The sequence goes on along the minus strand of OX243822.1, from coordinate 30,033,820 downwards.
CGAAAAAGGCGCATTTGTATCCACATAAGATTCGACTTTGCCAAAATATAGACATTCTTCATCTTTAATTCTCTGCAACTGACCTGCATTTCCACTGGACTCCGGTTATTGGATCCATGAGGAACCTTCACTTAAATCGTCAATTATAACACTTGCATTACTAAATGCAACGAAACGATCAGACACGTTAGCAATATCTTCAACTCTAGTTTTGACATCCTTTGGCTTCGTTCTTACATTGAGTTTAACCTGCTTCGCTGAAGAACAGCTCTTCGTAATCAAGTTAATGTATGAGTGTTGCTTCTCAGTTGCATGAGTTGTGTGTTCCTTTGGATTTATTCTTTTTGTGAAACCTTCAAAAGACATCTCACATGTGTATGGTCTTTCAACAGAATGGATTCTCATGTGCTTTTTCAGATTAGTAAGTTTGGTGAATGATTTCTCACATAATTGGCAACTGTATGGTTTCTCTCCTGTATGTGTTCTCATGTGCTGTTGCAGATGACTATGTTTAGCAAACGATTTCTCACATAATTGGCAACTGTATGGTTTCTCACCTGTATGTATTCTCATGTGCATTTTCAGAGTAGTATCTTTAGTGAACGATTTCTCACATAATTGGCAACTGTATGGTTTCTCTCCCGCATGAGTTCTCATGTGCATTTTCAGAAAACAACGTTGGGTGAATGATTTCTCACATAATTGACAACTGTATGGTTTCTCTCCTGTATGTGTTCTGATGTGCTCTTTCAGATCACTATGTTTAGTAAACGATTTCTCACATAATTGGCAACTGTATGGTTTCTCTCCTGTATGTGTTCTCATGTGCTTTTTCAGATTAGCACTTTGGCTGAATGATTTCTCACATAATTGGCAACTGTATGGTTTCTCCCCTGTATGTGTTCTCATGTGATCTTTCAGATGACTATGATTAGTGAATGATTTCTCACATAACTGGCAACTGTATGGTTTCTCCCCTGTATGTGACCTCATGTGATCTTTTAGATCACCACGTTGGCTGAATGATTTCTCACATAATAGGCAACTGTATGGTTTCTCTCCTGTATGTGCTCTCATGTGCTGTTTCAGATTAGCACTTCGGCTGAACGATTTCTCACATAATTGGCAACTGTATGGTTTCTCTCCTGTATGTGTTCTCATATGCTGTTGCAGATGACTATGTTTAGTAAACGATTTCTCACATAATTGGCAACTGTATGGTTTCTCTCCTGTATGTGTTCTGATGTGCTCTTTCAGATCACTATGTTTAGTAAACAATTTCCCACATAATTGGCAACTGTATGGTTTCTCACCTGTATGTATTCTCATGTGCATTTTCAGAGTAAAATCTTTAGTGAACGATTTCTCACATAATTGGCAACTGTATGGTTTCTCTCCCGTATGTGTTCTCATGTGCATTTTCAGAAAACAACGTTGGGTGAATGATTTCTCACATAATTGACAACTGTATGGTTTCTCTTCTGTATGTGTACACATGTGCCCTTGCAGATAACTGTGTCGGGTGAATGATTTCTCACACAACTGGCAACTGTATACTTTCTCTTCTGTATTTGTTCTAACTTGCATTTTTGGAATAATTTGTTGGGCGAATGATTTCTCACATAATTGGCAACTGTATGTTTTTCTCCAGTATGAGTTATCATGTGTTTTTCAGAGCAAAACTTACATTAAATGATTTCTGACATAACTGGCACCTGCACAGTTTCTGCTCAGTATGTCTTTGCATTTGCCTTGTGATATAACTACTTTGATTAGAAGATTTCCAACATAATTAGCATAATAATTGTGGTGCTTAACCAGTATGAAGTCTCATGTGTCTTTTCAGATGACCAAAGATTTCTGGCACTTGTATGGCTTTTCAACAGAATGGCTGCTTATGACATTGACATTGTGCATTTTCGCACTATTGCCCTGATGAAATAATTTTTTCAGATATTGACATTCAATGTTTCAACAGCTTGCGGTTCTCAAGTGCTTTTGTATCGCAAAAAATGATTTCCAACATGTCTGCCAATTGTACTATAAATCTCCCTTCATAAAAGTTGTAGACAGAAACATTCAGTATAATGGTCTTGGGACATTGACACAATGCTGTTTTCCATATCATGCACTATCTGAAAAAAAAAATCAGAAAGAATTCTAATTTTAAAAATGTTAACATTGTTCTCAAAGAAAAAGTTGCCATATAATTAGTTTTAAGTCTCATGTCTTCATAGTTGTTTGAAAAGTAGCAGAGTTAAGAATTGATTAATATTTGAACATTAGGTCTACTTTTATTTCGTAAAGGATATACACCTTTTTTAAAAATCATCTCAAGGACAAAAGATAATTTTTTAACACAGCTACGAATCATACGCAAACTCACCAAATATACAAATTCACATACCACACAATCTATCATTCAACATAATCTGCCATTCATGGCAATTCGTAATGACATTTTCAGTACTGTGAACAATTGAGCAAGGTGGCAGCAAATGCTTCACTTGATATATCTGCTACGTTTTACAAACTGTGCATCCCATATTTAATTTCACAGTACCATTGTAATGGAGTTTTCTATTATAGCCATACACAAAGCCATCTAATCATCCCATGGCAACGAAATGATTTATTCACATTTCATCAGCAACAACAACAACAACCAACAACAAGACAATCAAAAAATGACAGTAAAAGCAACAGCAGCAGCACACCAATAATAATTATTCACCAATAATAATTATTCACCAATAATAATTATTCACCAATAATAATTATTCACCAATAATAGTTATTCACCAATAATAATTATTCACCAATAATAATTATTCACCAATAATAATTATTCACCAATAATAATGATTCACCAATAATAATGATTCACCAATAATAATTATTACTAGAAGATTTCTTACAGGTTTCATTACATTGCTATTTTTATGCATTGTTAGAGTCATGATTCATGATGATTTCATATAAAATTTGTCCTTTCTCAATGAACAGATGCAAAAAAATCCATTATGGCACTAAACTGTATAAATTACAGGTAATAAAAGAAATGGCTATTTTATCTTCATGAACTATTTGCCCGTTGAAATTCTAGTTTCTATATAGAAATTGGATGAAAGGAATAATTCATAATAAGACTATAAGAGTCACTCTGATGAAAATTTCTGACTGAAATAGTAGCAGGATTGATTAAAAATAAATTGCTCAAGTAGAAGCTGGATTGATGAAAAAATGCTATGTTCATACAGAGACACATAAATTAATGCATAATTGAGAAGGTCAAATAAAAAATGTATCAATTTTTTTAAAAATTTAAAACAAACAAAGGCTGGTATACATGTATTATAGCACAGTAAATTATCAGCCAAATAGAAGCCGAGTTGATGAAAATAATTCTTCCTCAAATGAAAGTGACGTCTATGAAAACAATATTGCTGAAATTGAAGTTGGCTTGATGAAAAACAATTTCTAATCAAATTAGAGTTCAGAATAATTGATAATTTTTAACATTATTATTATTTCGTAGAAGATCTAATTTTTACAGATTCATCTCAACCAAAAAAAAGATAAAAAATTGAACGTAACTACGAATCATATGCAAACTCACTAAATATGCAAATTCACCACCAACACAAACCACAACCAGATTCACTCAACAAAATCTGCCATTAATTGCAATTCGTAATGACATTTTCAGCACTGTGAACAAGAGAAAGGTGGCAGCATATACCCCACATGATATATCTGCTGCTTTTGACGGAGTATGCAAACTGTGAATCCAATATTTAAATAGACACCGCCATTGTAATGGGGTATTGCACCCAAACTATACACAAAACCACCATTTTTAGGCCAAACATTAGAGAGGAGTGAAAAAAAAACGAAAATCACAAATGCGACAAGTAACAACAACCAACATTTGCACAATGATATGGGGTCAAGAAATGTACACAAGTTTTTTTTAATATGAAATTTTTCCCTAAACAGAAGCTAGATTGATGAAAAAACAATAACTACCTAAAGAGAAGCTGGATTGAAAAGGCAAAAAAAAATAATGTTGTGTTTCCGGTAACAGAGCTAAAAAAAAGGGGCAGGTAGGTCGAGAAATTTTTTTTTATTTTGGGAAAACTTTTTTATACAGTGGGTACCTGATCATTTTTTCCGCTACCCTATTTCTTTTACAAAGATACACAATGCAATGAAGTATATGCATTCTCATCATCATCAATATCCGTAAGAGGCATTGAGCCCATGCATTCTAACGGTTCCACGACAACTGGTCTACCGACAACTCGTCTAACGACAACTCGTCTCCGGACAATTGGTCTAACGACAACTGGTCTACTAACGAATAGTATTGATGAAATAGAAGCTGGATTTACAAAAATGTTTTTTTTGCTTAAATGGAAGCTGGATTGATGATTTTCATTCATGTATTCCAACATGCACCCATTTCTACGTCAAATCTAAAAATACCTTCATCCAGCTTCTATTTCTCGCCTGTTATTTTAGTCAATCCAGCTTCTATTTCATATATAAAAATATCCTCATCCAGCTTCCATTACTTAAGCGGTTTTCTTATCAATCCTGCTTCCATTTCAGATCTAGAAATACCTTCATCCAGCTTGTATTTATCATGCGTTATTTTCGTCAATCCAGCTTCTATTTCACCTGTTAGAGAACCATCATCCAGATTCCATTTCTCTTGCGTTTTTTCATCAATCCAACCTCCATTTCACCTCTAAAAACTATTATCCAGCTTCCATTTCTCAAGCGCTGGATAAGTTGTCAGTAGACCAGTTGTCGTTAGACGAATTGTCCGGGGACCACTTGTCGTTAGACGAGTTGTCGTTAGACGAGTTGTCGTGACACCATTCTAACCGAGTACAAAAAGCCTATTTGCAGAATGTCTGTTCCTACAAACTGCTCTAGAAAACAATCTTATTAGTTTCGTTTTGTTGGTGTCTTTTCTGGCAAGGTGGAGTGGGGTGGGAAGAGGAAATATGAGTGCGAACAGAATATCATCACTAGTGGTCGTTGGAGACTAGCATAAATAGGCTATTTGGGCAGCAAATGGAGTAATTGTCCGGGGGGGTTAATGTCCTAGGCTAAATCAGAGGGGGACTTGTCGGCATACCTGGGAACGGCGGTCCCAAATTATAACATTAATTAAATCAACATGATGTGTTGTAATAGTGCGGTGTATTTGATGGGCGCATAGAAACGGTTTCTTTTGCACTCCACACTTATAGAACGAAATAGAAACCGGAATAGGCCTAATGAGAAAGCAATTGAGAAATGGAAGCTGGGTGAAGATCTTTTACAGGTGAAATGAAGGTGAATTGATGAAAAAAACGCAAGTGAAATATATAAGCTGGATGAAGGTATATTTTAGATCTTAAATAGAAGCTGGATTGATGAATTGAACGGTTGAGAAATAGAACCTAAATGATGGACATTAGGGTGGTCGTATGTGCAATGGCAAATTTTCAACTTCGTTTTTTTACTTTCTCCAACCCACCATTTGGTGCCAATTGGTACAAAACTAATATAGCCAAAAAATTATTACGATTCAAAAATATTTAGGACTAGCACAACGTGTCTGAAGTTTTGAATTTTATAAAATATTATCGTCATTTCGAGTATCGGTATATTTAAGTCATATTTTTGGACCCATCACACGTTTTGACTGAAAGACTGCATTATTTCATTTATGTACAACTAACAAGTAAATTCTTCAAAGTTGATGATAGTTTATTAGATATTTTTCTATACATCGTAATAGTATTTAACACCACAAATCTATACTAGCAAGCCAACACATTATACGTTGTTTTTCGATAGGTCTGCTTCAAATCTCTAAGTGCACAAACGGATTCTTTTGCTGCAGCAGAGGCTCTTGATTACAGACTTCACTTTGACACAGATTCTGATTTTTAAAAATATGGATCAGGGACCCCAATGTCAGTTGAACTACAGAAAAATACAGATGATATTTTCGTTTATTATGGAATTCAGAGCAGGGTGACACACTGCATCACAGATAACATCTATCAAGAGCTGCTGTAAAGAAATGAATTCTAGTAAATGTTGAAATTATTGAGATCATAATATTATATCTAGAGAATTGCCCATTACCACATAACAGTACTGTAGTTCTTTACCCAATTCCTAAAGATAGCATCATAAATGAGTGTATGGTGTAGCCTATAATCACATTAGTTGTCTATTTCACACACACAAAAATAATCCCAAAGTATACTTTTAGAATAGAACGAATGAACACATAGACAAGCAATTAGCACAGACAGTGCTGCCAAGAGTGGACAGAAATTACACTGCCTTAATTAGTTATAGTAAATTAATTAACTACTGTAAATCAACATCAAAGGTGACGGTATCAAACACGTATGCTGTGTACATCATGCTCAGCAATGGATCCATCTGAAACTGCTATGGCCACCAGGGCATCTCAGGCGATAAAACAATCCAAATGAATAAGTAGGTCTAAAGTAGCCTCCAGTCAACACTCAACACCCATTGCTACATAGAACTTCTAAATTGATTATCTTTATGGCAGGATGCCTGATTTTTTCCGGATTTATATTATTATAGTAGAGGCATTAATTGATATCAATGGTGATGGTCTTCAAGGTGTAATACAGTCAACAAGGTGATCTTTGTTGATTCCATGATTATGAAAGGATCAAGATTCGAAAGTTTGCCAGTCTAGTCTTGGCCACTCACGATGTCAGATGATCACCTTCTTTGTACAACATGCAAGATGTGTCACTTCAATAAAATAGGCTACACATTGCACTTTCAGTTCAGTGCAGATGAAAGCAGCATAGCTCAAAGACCCAATGCAATTTGCCTAGTGAGAATGATTAGTAATTCTTCAGATTCTAAACGTGATATTATTACCTCTGAGATCAAATTTCCATTTAAAATGGGTCACTACGTTTTAATATTACATCATTTTCTTGTACCCAATTAGGTGTGACCCAGGAACAATAAGTGTACAAAAAGAAATATTTATGAGAAATTCAGACCTCATTAGGAATATTGGTGACTTTGCAGAATAAATTAATTGCATGCAAGACACGAAGCATTTTATATTTATCTCTATTTATTGATTTATTTATTTATTATAATATTTTATATTGCTGTTCCCTAACTACTACAGTCCAAGAATTATTGGACTATTATTTTGAATCAAGACAAAAAGGCAAAACACACAGTTTTGTAAAAATAGAATCTGCTAGATGTTATCTGCAGTGTTCATACAGGTTTGAGCACTCTATGGGTTTTTCTGAAGTGGCGCCATATAAATTCATGGCCATGACTACAATAACATCATTATGGTGTAACCTAGACCTACTACAAGTAATTTAATTGACTCCGGGTTCGAAGATTCCTGGTTGATTACAACTATTATGCTTACTGTTCGAACGCTCTTAGATTTGTTAATGGGTAAAACTTTGATGGGGTTGTGCTAGTCCTAAATATTAATATTTTCCCATAAAACTTTTTGTGTGATGTTTCTGGGTGAAATGGAACCCAATGGCACCTTGGAGAACAGTATCCTCCAACTTTCATTTCTAACGACCACCCTAATGGACATAATTAGTTAAATGGAAGATTAATTAATTAAAGCGCTTGCGAAATAGATGCTGTATGAAGGTTACTTAGGTATAGGTGAAATACAAACTGGATTGACGAAAATTAAACTTGAGAAATGGAAACTGGATTGTTGATTTTAGTGATGTATTTCAGCTTGTATCCAGCTTCCATTTAAGCTGGAATGCCGTTTATCCAGCTTCTATTTCACCACACATCATGTTTAAAACCTTCTCAGGAGATAGCCTATCGATTTCTGTAATTTTGTTATTTGGGACCGCCGTTTCCAGGTATGCCGACTTGTCCAGGGGGTGGTGGTCAGAGGGGTTTGTCTGAGGAGTTTTGTCCAGAGGGAAATGTCCTACACTCGTCTGGGGTGTGTGTTCAGAAGGTTTAACGGTCATACCGTAATCCAAAATATTTGCTGCAATCAGCTCAAAATGGCGTCCGATAAAGTGTTTCTCTCTGCTAAAGTCGAAGTCAGAGTTTGTTGAAGTGTCATCTGCCCTCTGGCGAATATATTTTAGAAAACTGCGAGTACTAAGTTTGCAATTTATTTACGTTTTTCGACAATTATTGACAATAATATTTACAATGTCGCAATTCGTTATATGAGGGGTGAATAGACCAGTACACGTCTGGCTCAAAATTGTCAACGATCAATAAATTTCATTGACCATTTAAATAATCCGACCAATCACTTAACAAACAGTCGGCCAATTGATAAAATGCATGCTTAGAAGTTATGTGACACTGGACGTCGACTGAAATGTCAATTGTGCTATAATCTATTATAGGATTTCCCAGTCTTTCTGTTTCGAATGGATTGTTCTGTAGCCTATCCGACATCTATTTTCTTTCTATGGTGCAATAAAAATTAAAGTAATCGGATAACTCTACAATTTTTCGGACATTTTACTAATTTTTTTAGTTATGTTCCGGATCGAATTAATTGATGCCTCTGGCTGAAAAGTCTTAAAATATGTTTTTCTTCAATACAAAACAGTTTGTTGCTTTTATCCACAGTTTGCACAATGCAAGAGCTTAACGTCCTCACTAAAAGGCATATTGAAGACACCGAGGAGCTGTTATTGAGCTACATGTACAATGTAAGACGAATCACAAGCTGATAATTAATAACACGTGTGATAAATACTTACACATGTAATTACAAAATCTGACTAAATAATCCTGAGTCTGTATTCTCGTAATTAAGCAGTATTGTGTGGCGCGGTGGTGTAGTGGTGGCGTCGCTGCCTTGTAGCCGCAAGGTTGGAGGTTCGAATCCACCTCGCCGCGTAAAGACCTTGGGCAAGTCCATCACTCACAATTGCTCAGCACTACGGCGTGAAACTGCGATGCAGTGTCCGATCTGCATTCGGGAGCGCCGCTTAGTAGCAGTGCTTGAAGGGGCGCTGTAGCAAGTGCACATACAAACAAGTAGGTCATGAAACGCTCGAATTTGTTGATGCTGTGATGCTTGGTGTCAATAAAGTCTTCAATTGAATGTGCACTACATCCATCTTAACCCTCGAGTGCCCAAGGGTGGTCCAACCGGACCACAGGCCTGTTTTTTTCCGGATAACTTTTTAAAGGCTATGGATGTGCAAAAATGCTTTTAGGTGTTCCTAGACCAACCATTTCAGCATAATTATAATGGTTTTTTTGAGTGAGTATTGTCCTAACTTGTACCCCACAACCACAGCATAATCTATACTAAGGGTACCGCAAGATTTACGGCTATTAGTCATGCATGCGTATGGTTGCTGATCAATAACTATCATTTTATACCAGGTGATGCTATTGTGATATAATATATATCAATCGATTGCAAATTCATTTGGGAGTACAGGGTGCGCCAAAAAAGACCCCCTCTAAGATTTTTGCCAATATCTTGACCAAAAGTAAGAATTTCTAAATGAATTTTTACAGGCTTATAAACAATTCATATTTACACATGATGGCCAGATTTCATCAAAATATTTCAAACACAACAAAAGTTATGCCACTTTTAGGGAGGTCACCCACCGTTTTTTGACGATTCAAAAACGCGACGCAACAAAAAGTAACAAAAATTCAATCTAAATATTCTGGCCAATATCTTGGCCAAAAGTAAGAATATCAATATGAAATTTTACAGGTTTAAAGACAATTCATATCTGCACATGATGGTCGAATTTCATCAAAATATTGCAAACAGAACAGAAGTTATACCACTTTTAGGGAGGCCACCCACCGTTTTTGACGATTCACAAACGAAACGCAAAAAAAGTAACAAAAACACGATTTTTTTCTCATCTCAAATAATAACTGTTATCAAATAGCGTTGACATTGCCAGATGATCATCATTGTTACTATTTATAAAGAAACAGGGTAACAGCGTAGCCGCACGCATATACCCGAATCCCAAGCCGTATAGCAACGTAAAACTATTTGAAACATGTTTTAGTCATTTTTTCATCGTTCATCCAACTTCTAATTCTACTATGCCACAGTTCCGTCATTCATCCAACTTCTACTTCAACTAAAAATATTTGTATCGTTAATCCAGCCTCTAGTTTTACGGTTGCAATTTAGCATAAACCCATGAATTCGTCGCTCATCCAGCTTCTACTTCTGTCAATTAATATGCTCATCCAGCTTCTAATGACACTGCAATACGTCAGCAGTAATATCATGTTTTAATCTTTCATCCAACTTCCAGTTTACGGAATAAAAATATCTCTGAAGTGCTATACGGCTTGGGATTGGGGTATATGCTAGCCGCACGTCACTGAGAAGTCATTTAGCAAGATGACAATCAAATTGGTAAATAAGGAATAAGGAATCTGTCAGATCAATCAACAGGTCCATCAAGAACTTTGCAAAGATACTCAAAAGAAGTGTTGGCACTGGTGGTGGGCACATTGAACACAAGTTGTGAAGCACCACCAAGTTCATTTGACAACAGTTATTTGAGATGAGACTTAATAAAATCGTGTTTGTTACTTTCTGTCGCGTTTCGTTTTTGAATCGTCAAAAAACGGTGGGTGGCCTCCCTAAAATTGGCATAACGTTTGTTCCGCTTGAAAAATTTTGATGAAATTTGGCCATCATGTGTTAATATGAATTGTCCTTAAGCCTGTAAAATTACATTTCGAAATTCGTACGTCTGGCCAAGATATCGGCAAAAAACCTAGTATTTGATGCGCTTCGTTTTTGAATCGTCAAAAAACGGTGGGTGACCTCCCTAAAAGTGGCATAACTTTTGTTCTGTATGAAATATTTTGATGAAATTTGGCCATCATGTGTAAATATGAATTGTATTTAAGACTGTAAAATTTAATTTTAAAATTCTTACTTTTGGCCAAGATATTTCCAAAAAACCTAGAGGTGTCTTTTTTTGGCGCACCCTGTACATATAACTAAATTCTGAAACGACATTCCAATTCCTTCTGAAGATATTAACATGAACAGGCTGGGGTCCGCGCCGGACGCATAGGCCTAGGCTTCCTTCGATAAATAACGCAAGCAAGCATAAAATGTGTATCACGAGATTGTTACACTATTACTTTGCACCAGGTGGTACTATTGTGCTATAAGATAGCCTACACCAATCGATTGCAAATTCATTTGAGATTACATGGAACTAAACTCTGTAACGATATTCCAATCTCTTCTCAAGAAATTAGCATGAAAACGCTGGGGTCCGCGCGGACCCCCCCCCCCCTTGGGCCTTCGTGTACCAAAAAATACATTGGGCACTCGAGTGTTAATAAGAGAATTGTTTTAAAACCAGCATTTACACGGCATAATCTGAATGCACATAACAGCTTCATACACCAATGTTATCACAGTCCAGAATGAGATGAAATTAGTTGAAAAATATCATTATGAAGTACAAAACTGCAGTGCATTAATTAAGCAATAATTTTTAATTCTGCAAATGTATTTGCGCAAGATGGCATTAGGTTTATTTATTTGGTACGTCACAGCCCTAACAAATTGCATCACAAAAATGCATTCAGAAAAGACAATAACTCAAAACATGTATGGGATACATGGTATATAGGCTACTTAGTTACATTTCTGGTTGTTACAACAAATAACATCAAATAACCAGCCTATAAAGAATAACTTATATTATTACATAATGGATCTGCGCTACAACGAAAATCAAATGAACATGGATCATCGAAAATAATGTTAACAGTGATGAACAGCTAACTGCTCTGTTAGATACCTGACTTGCATAATTATTTCAGTAGAATAACAAAAATTAACCTTACAAGTCGTAGGACCCACAACGATAAACAATAACTACTTGATGAGTAACAAAAAACATCAGATAATGCATTAACAGATCTACAGCCATTCTGTAGTCATGTACTTACAGTATATAAGAAGAAGGTAAAACCTTAGAAAAGCGACACCAATGCATGTTTACCCACAACAAATGTCCACTTTCACTATCTACAGTATGTCTATATCTCCGAGCTATTCGTCTCAAACTACAAATATTTCCATCCTATCACAATAATTCAGCACAGGTAGGCAGCTAAGTCGTCATGTGGAGAAAATTGATGGCTAGAACAATGCTCTAAAAATTCCTTCTCCATTTCCAGCAATTTATCGCAAATACCGCATCCAAAAGATTTCGACAAAGGCGCTTTTATATCCACATAAGATTCGACTTTGCCATTAAGCATACATTCTTCATCTTTAATTCTCTGCAACTGACCTGCATTTACATTTGACTCCGGATATTTGTTCCATGAGAAACCTTCACTTGACTCATCAAAAACACCTGCATTACTAAATGCAACGAAATTATCAGACACATTAGCAATATCTTCAACTCTAGCTTTTACATACTTTTTATGGATTGTTGCATATAGTTTAATCTGCTTCGCTGAAGAACAGCTCTTTGTAATTAAATTATTGCACGAGTGTTGCTTCTCAGTTGTGTGTGTTCTGCGTTTCTTTACATTTCCTCTCTTTGTGTATTTTTCAAAAGACATCTCACACGTGTCTGGTCTTTCAACAGAATGGATTCTCATGTGCGTTTTCAGATTACTATGTTGGCTGAATGATTTCTCACACAATTGGCAACTGTATGGTTTCTCTCCTGAATGTGTTCTCGTGTGCCGTTTCAAATCACAAGGTTGGGTGAACGATTTCTCACATAATTGGCAACTATATGGTTTCTCTCCTGTATGTGCTCTTATGTGTTTTTTCAGATTACAACATTGGATGAATGATTTCTCACATAATTGGCAACTGTATGGTTTCTCTCCTGTATGTGTTCTCAGGTGCCGTTTCAGATCACTAAGTTGGGTGAATGATTTCTCACATAATTGGCAACTGAATAGTTTCTTTCCTGTATGCACTCTCATGTGCATTTTCAGATTAGTATTTTGGCTGAAAGATTTATCACATAAATGACAACTATATGGCTTCTCTCCTGTATGTGTTCTCATGTGCCGTTTCTGATCACAAAGTTGGGTGAATGATTTCTCACATATTTGGCAACTGTATGGTTTCTCTCCTGTATGTGACCTAATGTGCCGTGTCAGATCAGTAAGTAGGGTGAATGATTTCTCACATAATTGGCAACTGTATGGTTTCTCTTCTGTATGTGCTCTCATGTGCATTTTCAGATTAGTATTTTGGCTGAAAGATTTATCACATAAATGACAACTATATGGCTTCTCTCCTGTATGTGTTCTCATGTGCCGTTTCTGATCACTAAGTTGAGTGAATGATTTCTCACATATTTGGCAACTGTATGGTTTCTCTCCTGTATGTGACCTAATGTGCCGTGTCAGATCAGTAAGTAGGGTGAATGATTTATCACATATTTGGCAACTGTATGGTTTCTCTTCTGTATGTGTTTGCGTGTGCATTTTCAGATTAATATGTTGGCTGAATGATTTCTCGCAACCTTGGCAACTGTATGGTTTCTCTCCAGTATGAATTACGATGTGCTGTTTCAGAGCACAACTTTCATTAGGTAAATGATTTCTTACATAACTGACACTTGAATGGTTTCTCTCTGGACAGTATGTCTTTGCATGTGTTTTTTCACATAACCACTTGTGTTAACAGATTTCCCATATAATTGGCACCTGTATGATGCTTCTTCAGTATGAAGTCTCATGTGCATTTTCAGATGAGTGCAATCAACAAAAGATTTCTGGCATAGCTGACATCTGTATGGATTTTCTGAAGAATGGCAACTTTTGTGCATTTTCGCAGTGTTGCCATGATGGAATTGTTTCTGACAAATCTGGCATTTATTGTTTCAACAGCATGGGTTCTCAAGTGCTTGTGTAAGACAACCTTGGGCCCCAATAAAATGAATTAAGAAATTTATGGAAATTGTTTTATATATATCTTCCATTGGTTGACCTTCATAGAAGTTGGAGACAGAAACATTCGGTAAAATGGTTTTATCAGACTTTTAAATGATGCTGTTTGCCATCTCATTCACCGTCTGAAAAAATCAGTAAAAATTTCAATCTTAAAAATGCTGGCACTGTTCTGAAGGAAAACAGTTGGCAGATAATGGGTTAAGTCACACAATCAGAGAAAACGAAAGGTTTTCACATTAGTTTGAAAAGTAGGAGAGTCAAGAACTGATAAATTGTTTAACATTATTACTATTTCGTAAAAGATACATACCTATTTTTTAAAGATTTATCTCAACCACAAACTTTAAAAGACAGCATTTTTGAGCACCGCTCAACGAAACCTACGCAAACTCACTAAATATGCAAATGTACTACCAATACAATAAAAAACAAGATTCACTCAACAAAATCTGCTGTTCATGGCAATTCGTAATGACATTTTCCTCACTGTGAACAAGAGTAATTTAATTTGGACATCTACTTACAAATCTAAACTTGTCAGACTAGTCACCCTTCAAAAATATGCGATTCGATTTATAGCTAATATTCCTCGCCAAGCCCACACTGTTGGTCCGAGGGGTTTTTCCGCGGGGGGGAGTGGGTAGTCAAGAAGAAAATGTACTACACTCTGAAGTCAGAAGTGTGTTCAGATGGTTTAATGTCCTACACTCGTCTTTGACATAATCAGTTAACTCATTGACCCAACTATCATTAATTAAGGTTACTATTTAAACGTGTCTTATCCACTAAATTATACCGGTGTAAAGGTTTCAAATTACCCCCTCCTAAACATTACCCCCCCGGTAACTTGAAACCGGTCTCAGATTACCCCCCGGAAACTAGATTTGCATCAATCATCGCATCTATTGCACTAATAAAATCAGAAATATCATCCCGCTTCTTGTTTTGGTCTGCAGAATATCATCCGTCATCCTACTTCGTGTTTTGTTATCAATATTTTGATCCGAAAAAAATAATAGCCTTGACGCCATTTTCTCCATGTAAACTTCAGCGGCGATTAGTATTTTAGTTACAGATGAAAATATTGATAACAAACCACGAAGTGGGATGACTGATGAAAATCTTCAGACCAAAACAAGAAGCGGGATGATTTTTTCGATTATTTTAGTGCAATAAATGCGATGATTGGTCCAATTTACAGTTTTCAGGGGGGTAATGTTTAGGAGGGGGTAATCTGAAACCTTTACACCGGTGATCACAAGATCTAAAATAGAAACTGGATGAGGGTAGTTTTAGAGATATGAAATAGAAGCTGGATTGATTAATTGAACGTTTAAGAAATTGAAGCTGGATGATGGACATAATAAGTTAAATGGAAGATGGATTAATTAAACGCTTGCGAAACGCATAATGGATGAAGGGTCCTCATAGCCTAGGTGAAATAAAAACTGGATTGACGAAAATAAACTTGAGAAATGGAAACTGGATTTTAGTGATGTATTTCAGCATGCATCCAGCTTCCATTTCAACTGGAATATAGTTTATCCTGTTTTTTTTATCAAACGTCTACCGATTACCCACCAATCAAACGATTTTCATCAATCCACCTTCAATTTTATGACACATCATATTTAAAGCCTCCTGTATCGATTTATTTAATTGGTAAACGTCAAGACTGGCTGCCCGTACTCCAAACAATATAGCTGCCAACGAATGCAATAAAATTAGAGCATGACCATCGACGACATTGTTCATCAATTCAGCTTCAATTTAAGCAGAATGACTGCACTAACCCTAAAACTAACCCTAGCCGACCCTCACGACGCCTAACCTGAGCCCTAACCGACCCTTACGTTGCGATGACGTCTATAGGTCGCGCTCTAATTTTATTGCATTCGTTAACGGCCATATTGTTTGGAGTACGGACAGCCAGTCTTGACGTTTACCCTTTAATTTTATAATTTGGGACCGCCGTTCCCAGGTATGCCGTTTTATCGTGAGTGTCGGCTATGTTGTGTTAAAAGCATCGTGAGGGTCGGTTAGGGTTAGTGTGTCGCCAGTAGAAACTATAGTGAATTGATGAAAATAATTCCGGAGAAAATAGAAGTTGGATTGATGAAAATAGTATCGCTGAAAAAGAAGTTGGACTTGACAATTTTCCGGAAACGGAATGGGTCTTAAAATATATATTCCAAAACGCCACTTGCCCGGGCAACAGTATTCTACATATTTTTTCACCATTGTAAAAGTATACCTGAAACAGCCCATGTCTCAGCACGTCTGGCCTGCTAATTAAAGTGTGTTGTCCACTAAATTGTACGCGCATATACATGTAATGTAGAATACATTTATTTATTGAACATAAAGTAGAATTTCTCCATAATCGGCTTAAAATCGTAATCCAAAATTCTTGCTGCAATCAGCTCAAAATGGCGCCCGATTAAAATTATTTCGTTCTACTGACAGCGAAGATAGAGTTTGCTAAAGTGTGTTCTGCCCTCTAGGGAATGCAACATAGCCAGCTAAGCGAACTATTTTAATTTATTTAGGATTTTTGCTAATTACTGACAATCGCATTTTGTCGCTACTTTTATCATCATTATAATAATAAGATACAGAGGAATACAGACCTCTACATAACATTGCTCAAAATTGCCTATTGACGCGACAAGCAAATTGGTAAGTATTAATAATACTAAGTATTATTATTATTATTAATATTAATAGTAATATTATTAACGTCTTTACCTTCTCGGATGCTGCATTGAAATAAACGAAGAAATTACCATCAACGATAATTAAAATGTCGCACCACTTAAACTTCCGTTTCCAATGCTAAAGATTGGGTTTTTTATCTACAAATTAATCACATTTTATTTTTCAGCCATAATTGATTTATACTGCATTTAAAAATTGTGTAATTAACCCTTATAGGGTAACCCCTTTTCGGTTACAGTTGTTGGTAACCGGGGGGTAAAAAAATACCCCCAATTTATTTTCGTCAAATCTAGGGGAATTTTTAACCAATTTCGGTTCTGTTTAATTTGTATGATAGACAAGGACATTGTTGAACGTAATGAGTAACAAATCTTGAATTAAAATGATGACTCGTGATTATAAGAGGTCTGATTAGCTCATGACCAACTTCCAGCAGGAACACACGGCGCTTGTCCAAACGTAGGCCTAGGCCTACTGAATGTGCGTGATCTCGCCATGTTGGATTCTGCAACTTATATAATTATGATATATGCGTTGAGCGCTGCTACATCAACCAAGAATAGAAGAGGCCATCTTCTGGTCCTGTAACTGCAAGTGTTTCCCTTTGTTTCCTGGTCGAATGAGTCCACGGCGCCTTTTGTGGCGTTGTAATCAACTAGTTCTTTCGATAGCTTTATGCAAAAGTACGTAAACTACACTAATAAAATTATAATGCAACCTGAAATAGAAATCATACAGCAAAGAATGGCTAATTCATATGCAAACATACAAGAACCACATATCTCCAACAATTCAGTTCTATCAACTACTATGCTTACATCTACATAGTGTAGAAATGATTTATCCAGTACTGGAATATGAAACCTTACTTTTCACACTAGTCTGCCGCTAGGTGGCAGCGCAATTTGGCACAACTGAAAACGACATTGTAAAGAAAAAACATATTTAGGAAAAGTCACAAAAGCACAAGTCTATTTTCTTTTATTCAAAAAAAGTATACGAAAAAAAGTAGGCTGGGTTTTTTTTTACCCCCCGGTTACCCTATAAGGGTTAATTGAATGCTTTTTATTTTGTAAACAAGATTTGAAATTTCTGCAATTCCGATTATCCTGCAAAAATATGAACAATGTGGTTAAAACAGAAAATTAAGTTCCTGTCCTGTGTATTAAAGATCCAAGATATGATCGATGATCAATCGATCATTGATCCAGCAAGTCGATAAAATAAAGACCAGTTAAACAGTTACTATAATTATGACTCAGCCAATCATTAGGCCTATGGTAACCAACAATAAACTACAGAGGATCATCGACTCATCAGTCATTTTGAACACCTGATCTGCCATTATCCAGACAGTCTCAATCATTTCCCTCAGTTGGATCCAAGTTTAAACACCTCATACCATTTTAAAAAAACCAAGAAATAATTAGTCGGCTATATCCATCAAGATGAGTTGAAGATTTTCGGTTGTGTTATCGATTAACAAGTCAGTCCTACCTCAAAACTCCGATAAAGTTCAAAGACTGACCACATCAATTTTAGTTTATGCACAATTCCGAAAAATACTCATGTAGGACCAGTCACAATATGCAACCACTCAAATTAGTGTTCCTCTGTATAGCATAGGCCAATATTATTTCACACAATATTACAACTTCATGTTGGGCTGACAAGCCTGACATAGCAATAATTATTATGCCACACGACCAAGAAAATTAGGCTACTACTACTACTACAAAAAGAGCGGTGCACACAACAATTATTGCTTGTGCTATAATTACATGTAGCCTATGTAGCCCCAAAAAGTCGACTAACGCATTATTTTTTTAATGCCATGCTTACCGTACTGCAAGTAGGCCTACATATTAGACTTTCACAGTTCAACAAATTTCAGGCAAGCGAGTTATCCATCGCTTTGATCACAATCTTCAACCGAATGTGACCAATTTTACAAGTATGGCTCTGACGTACACAACGTTACTTTTTTTTATTATACTAGAGACATTAGATCGTGTCTTATCACAAGGCTCATTCTAACTCCCGTAGATTTCCATCAGATTTAGGCTATTATTGTATGCCTCTCCCATGTGTAATTCATTTCCTCTAAACATCAACTAACTTGCAAATAATAAAAAAACTGCAATCTTTTTGAATCAATTAATTTAAAAGAAAGCTTAAACTAACCTTATGCTGTTTGATAGTGGTCAGTATGTGTAGTGTAAGGTTTAATTAGGAGTAGGCTACTAGGCATTAAACACCCAGCCTACAAAGACTCACTTATTTCATTACTTACTAGAGACTCACTACACCAAAAATCAGCTAAACATGGATACTGGAATAGTTTAAACTAGCTCAAAAAGTGATTTAGGCTATAGCTAACTTTAATATATGTTAGATACCTGACTCATAGAAGCATTTCATTTCACATGAAAAGCCGACAAGTTGTAGAACACCAACGATAAACAAAAATTAATTGGTAACTAAAGCATCAGACAAACATTAGCAGGTTTACAGCACGTCTACAGTCATATACGGTACCGACGATAATTATGAGAAGAAAGTAAAACCGAAGATACAAGCCATCTCTGTTTCTCTACAAAGAATGTCCATGTTTTAACTATTCTGAAATGAATGCGGTACATAGTAGTCACTCACTATCTACAGTATATTTATAATCAGTCATGTATCTCGAATGACAGATATCTTCATCCATAAGTATGTGCAATCATAATTCAGCACATGTCTACAGCTAAGTCCCCATGACCTCATTCCCATCATTTGAAGGATACTTCCTGAAAATTCATCTAAAAATAGGATCCATGACTACGGGAATTATCTATAGACCACCAGATCATAATCTTAATGACTTTGTGAATGACTTAGATTGCTTACTAACTAAACTCTATAAAAAGTCTAAGGATCTATTATTGATGGGAGACTTCAATGTGGACTTGTTAAAAATCGCAGAGCATAGGAGTACTGCTGAATTTTACAGTTGCATGACCTCACATCTTTTGCTACCTGCCACCACCAGACCAACGAGAATTACTTGCAACTCTTCCACTCTTATAGATAATATTTTCACTAACACATGGCCAAAACTAACTAAGTCATCCATCCTAGCTATTGATATCTCTGACCATCTGCCTATTCTAGCTCAGTTTGATTATGGTCCTCTGCCTTTTAACAAACCTCCTGTTGGTACTCATCGACTATTCACGGAGTCAAATAAAACTGCTTTTAATGAAGCCCTTGCCCAAATTGATTGGTCCCCCGTCTTGGAAGCCTGTGCTAACCAAAATGCTAACGAGGCGTACGATTTATTCCAATCCAAATACATGGAGTCCTATAATGAATTTTTCCCTCTTATTCAAAATAAGTACGGACGAAATTCCACTCCCAAAAAACCTTGGATGACAAAGGGTCTCCTTAAATCCTGTAGGAAAAAATCTGCGCTATATCTGAAGTTTATAAAAAGCCCAAATGATAGTAATAAGCTCAAGTTTGTTTCTTATAGAAACAAATTTAAATCACTGAGAATTCAAGCTGAGAAAAATTATTATGCCTCAGAATTCTGTAAGCATAGCAATAATTTGAAGAAAACCTGGAGCCTCTTGCGAACTCTTATGGGTACAAACGATAACGTAGATAAAAATGTCTTATCTCTAACAGTCGATGGGGTGAAGGTTTCTGACCCTGGGTCCATGGCAAATAAATTTAATTCATACTTCACAGAGATAGCCCAGACACTTGCAGCTAAACTCCCCAATGCCACGACCTCCTTTGAGAAATTTATGCCTTCATCACTTATTGAATCATTTGGACTCAGTGAAACCTCCCCAGAGGAAATTATCCAACTTGGGCACTCCATTAATTGTTCACACGGCAAAGGAGTTGATGATATTGATCCTGGTATTGCACTTTACTCGCTACCCGCGGTTGCCCATCTTTTATCAGGTATAATAAACTGTTCTTTTAGCACTGGGATAGTTCCCCATTCTTTAAAAATTGCCAAAGTGGTTCCAGTTTATAAAAAAGGGATTAAAGACGATGTAACAAACTATAGACCAATTTCAGTACTACCATTTTTCTCAATTTTTTTTGAAAAAGCTATGTATGTACGTCTAAATAATTTCTTTTCTAAGGGAAATGTTCTCTTCCCTTCTCAACATGGTTTCCAATCCGGGCACTCTACCTACATGCCCCTAATGAGTATGCAAGACAAAATCTCCAATGCAATTGAAAATAACCAGTACGCAATAGGAATCTTTTTCGACCTGGCAAAAGCATTTGACACTGTTAATCATGATATCTTACTAAAAAAACTAAGCACTTATGGGATCCGGGGCACCCAATTAAATTGGTTCTCAAGTTATTTTACTAATCGATCCCAATTGGTTTCCTGTAATGGTGCTCTATCTAACCTTCGGCAAATTAATTTTGGAGTGCCCCAGGGGTCAATTCTCGGTCCTTTGCTGTTCCTGATCTATGTCAATGATCTCCCTAATGCATCTTCTCTGTTGTACTTTATACTCTTCGCTGATGACACTAATGTATTTTACTCCAGCTCATCTCTTGAAACTCTATTTAATGACGTCAACTTTGAATTGAAAAATGTAGCCGAATGGTTCCATGCTAATAAACTGTCGTTAAATCTGGATAAAACTAATTATATAATTTTTAAATCCCATAGAAAGAGTTGTCATACAGGAAACCTGGGGGTGTGCATTGAAGGGGTCCCACTCACCCAGGTAATATCAACCAAATTTTTAGGAGTGTATGTAGATCAACACCTAACCTGGAAAGACCACATAAAAACTGTCACTAATAAAATCGCTAAAAATCTTGGAATATTATCCCGTACCTCCCAGCTAGTGCCTCCCCAAATTCGTCTTACTTTGTATTACTCACTCATATACCCTTACCTCACATACTGTAACATAATATGGGCCTCCACCTATAAATCTAATCTTCTGGATTTAATGAAGCTCCAAAAGCGAGCAATTAGATATATAGCAAACTTGCCCTATGGAACTTCGACTGAATCTAAATTCCACGAATACAGCCTTCTCAATGTTTACCAAATTAGACAGATGCAGATAGGTGAATTCATGTTTAAATATTTCCATAGCCTATTACCTCCTGTGTTTAAGAATTTTTTTATCCATACTACTGAGGTGCATTCATACCATACCAGACACGCTGATTCCTACCATTTGCCCTATGCCCACACAAACACTCGACGCTTCTCTGTTAAATACAGTGGAGTTCAAACATGGAATGTTATTCCTATTTCCATTAGACTGCTGCCTAGTCTTGGTCTTTTTAAGTTACGTTTGCGTTCTCTGATACTCGACACTAACTGTTGAATTTTGTGACTAATTTATCCTATCTCCCGCATTGAGTTAATTTGGTGGTGACCTAAATTAGATTATAAATCCCTACTACATGTACATGTACTTGTGTATTTCTCGACCATCCAAGGATCTCCGTGCCTAAACCTCATACAACAGGCTCTTTGATCATCGATTGTGTAACTGTGCTTTAGTTAAGGTGTTTGTTGTTTCTTTTTTCCGTTGGTTATTTTGACTCATAATCTATGTCAGAACCACTCTATGGCAACTCAATGGCCATCATCATCTTGATGCTACCGCCCAGGGGACTCGCCTAGCGGGGTTGTAAGACCCTTTTGGGTCCCCTGTGCAATCAAATTCTAACTTTTGGCATCATTAGTTAAGTATTGCTTTTTTATATTTGTTAACCCTGTTCTATTTGATGCCTGATTCGATTTGTTTTTGTTTTCTTGATTATTTTGGTTGCCAAATAAAATGATTTGATTTGATTTGATTTGAAGTCATTAATTGGAGAAAATTTATGGTTTGAGCAATGCTTTATAAAATCCTCCATTTCAAGCAATTCATCGCAAATACCACATCCAAAAGATTTCGAAAAAGGCGCATTTGTATCCACATAAGATTCGACTTTGTCATTATACAGACATTCTTCATCTTTAATTCTCTGCAACTGTAATGCATTTCCACTGGATTCCGGATATTTGCTCCATGAGAAACCCTCACTTGACTCATCAATAACACCTACACTACTAAATGCAACGAAACGATCAGACACGTTAGCAATGTCTTCAACTCTAGTTTTGACATCCTTTGGCTTCGTTCTTACATGGAGTTTAATCTGCTTCGCTGAAGAACAGATCTTTGTAATCGAATTATTGCACGAGTGTTGCTTCTCAGTTGCATGAGTTGTGTGTTCCTTTGGATTTATTCTTTTTGTGAATCGTTCAAAAGACATCTCACACGTGTCTGGTCTTTCAACAGAATGGATTCTCATGTGCCTTTTCAGACTAGTATTTTGGCTAAATGATTTATCACATAATTGACAACTGTATGGGTTCTCTCCTGTATGCACTCTCATGTGCATTTTCAGATTAGTATGATGGGTGAAGGATTTCTCACATAATTGGCAACTGTATGGTTTCTCTCCTGTATGTGTTCTCATGTGCTGTTTCAGATGACTAAGTTTTGTAAACGAATTTCTCACATGATTGGCAACTGTATGGTTTCTCTCCTGTATGTGTTCTCATGTGCATTTTCAGAGTAGTATGTTGGGTGAATGATTTCTCACATAATTGGCAACTGTATGGTTTCTCTCCTGTATGTGATCTCATGTGCTGTTTCAGATGACTATGTTCAGTGAATAATTTCTCACATAATTGGCAACTGTATGGTTTCTCTCCTGTATGGGTCCTCGTGTGCTTTTTCAGATCACCACGTTGGGTGAATGATTTCTCACATAATTGGCAACTGTATGGTTTCTCTCCAGTATGTGTCCTCATGTGTTGTTTCAGATTACTATGTTTAGAGAACGATTTCTCACATAATTGGCAACTGCATGGTTTCTCTCCTGTATGTGTCCTCATGTGCTGTTTTAGATTACTTTGTTGGTTGAACGATTTCACACATAATTGGCAACTGTATGGTTTCTTTCCTGTATGTGTCCTCGTGTGCTTTTTCAGATCATCACGTTGGGTGAATGATTTCTCACACAACTGGCAACTGTATGGTTTCTCTCTGGTATGCGTTCTCATGTGCTGTTTCAGATGACTATGTTTAGTGAATGATTTCTCACATAATTGGCAACTGTATGGTTTATCTCCTGTATGTGTTCTCATGTTTGTTTCAGAGGACAACTTTGATTTTAAGAGATTTCTGACATAGCTGGCACATGCATGGCTTTTCATCAGAATGGCTATTTATGCTCTTTTTCGGACACAATAATTTGGCCTGATGAATTATTGTTTCTGACAAACATGGCATTGATTGTTTCAACAGCATGGGTTCTCGAGTGCTTTTGTAAGAAAACTACATCGTTAAAAGGTTTTTAGACATTTCCGGCAGATGTTTTATATATCTCCATTTAGTTGACCTTCATAAACGTTGTGGACAGAATCGTCCAGTAAAATGGTTTTGAGACCTTGGAGATAATGCTGTTTGCTGTTTGCCACTCATGCACTTTCTAAAAAAATTCAGTAAAATTTTTTTATTTTAAAATCGGTAGCATTGTTCTGAAAGAAAAGTCCGTAGATAATTGGTTAAGTTTCATGTGTTCACAGTAGTTTGAAAAGTGGGAGAATCCAAAAACTTATGAATTTTTATAACATTAAATTATTATTATTATTACATAAAAGATTTATCTATTTTTTACAGATTCAACTAAACCAGAAACTTTAGATATAAAACTCTTGAACACAGATCAATGAATCCTATGCAAACTCACTAAATATGCAAAATCACATCCCATACAATTGGTATACTGACAACTCGTCGACCGACAACTCGTTTACGGACAATTGGTCTAACGACAACTGGTCTACAGTTGATGAAATTGAAACGATTTATGAAAATGGTTTATTTTAGCTTAAATGGAAGTTGGATTGATGATTTTCATTCATGTTTTTCAACATGCATCCAGCTTCTACTTCAGATATAAATATACCTTCATCCAGCTTCTATTTCTCATGCGTTATTTTCGTCAATTCATCTTCTATTTCACATGTAAAAGAACCATTATCCAGGATCCATTTCTCTTGCGTTTTTTCATCAATCCAACCACCATTTCACATGTGAAAAACTTTCGTACAGCTTTCATTTCTCAAGCAATGGATGACGAGTTAATTGTCTGTAGACGAGTTGTCGTGACACCCCCCCTCACAACCTGTCACAAGTTTCATTCAACAGAATCTGCTCTTCATGGCAATTCGTAATGGCATTTCCAGTACTGAAAACAAGAGCAAGGTGGCAGCATTTGCCCCACTTGATATATATGCTGCTTTTGCCAGAGTGTGCATCCCATATTTAAATTGACGGCACCACTGCAATGGGGTTGTCTATCCTAACTATAAATAAAGCCATCATTTTTAGGCTAAACATCAAATGGCGACAAATGATGTATTCATATTTCAACAAAAACAATGGCAGTAAAAACAACAGCAGTGCTGCTGCAGCAACTACAGCAGCAGCAGCAGCAGCAGCAGCAGAAAACCACAGCAACACAACAACAATAATTATTCAGAACTCTTGCACGTTTCATTACATTTACTCATATTTTTTATTACATTAAATATAAATTGACATTTCTATGCATTGCTGTAGTCATGATTTCATATAATTTCCAATCTCAATGACCAGAAACCAAACAAACACATTATACACCAAACTGTTTAAGTTACATATAATAAAAATATGGGTAAAATTGAAACTGGATTGATTAAAAATAATTTTTAATTAAATATTTGTTTTGATTAAAATAATTGATGTCGAAATAGAAGTGGAATTGATAAAACAAACTGGAGGGATGACGGTATTTTGCCAAGCTGGATGTCTGAAATTTCGCGAAATGACTTACCAGTCATTGTGGGTGCTGTATTACTTTCAGTGGAAATGAGAACGGCCGTCATTAACCCATTAGTGCCCAAAGTGGTAAAACCCAACAAATTAAGTTGTGGTTTCATTAATCTCAACAACTTGGTGCAGTAACAAGGCTGATAACTTATTTATTGATTCGTGCTACATTATCAGTACTTTCCATACTGTCCGTTATAACGGACGTCGGGCACTAGCCCAGTGCTTAGGTAGCCATTGAGAATTAAGCCTTCTTCTCATTTCATACAATGCTTGGTGAATGGTTTTGATGATTTGCAATATCTATTTACTTCATTAGCTAATTATCTTCATTTACCTAATGTCAAGTGCAGGGCACCAGCTTATTTGCGAGCGTTTCATGTATTGTGATAGTGCTTGTGGCTCTAAGGATAAAGGTTTCCATCACATTTCTCAAGCCTTGCAATGGCAGTTTGTGTTTCCTAGTACAATCCAATGATTATTACCATCGCATTGTACATCAGGCTTACAGGACTGCAGCAGCACGTTGACCTTGGGTGGATGGTAAGCCAAGCACTTGAGTACTGGATGGTACGCCATGACACTTGTGTACACTTACATCTGTTGCCTTGAGTCAAACTTCTGCTGCCTTAGTAAACTTTGTAAGAGATACCAAGCTATGTCACACAGGTAGACTGATTGGACATCACAATTTCCGTTGCCGGATTCATATCATGTTAGAATCGCTCCGATCTTACGTAACACACATCGCCCATGCCTTGGTTGTAGAGCAGGGACATGGAAGTTTGAAAAACAGACACGGCTTTCTTCTGGCTGTGTGACTATCCCTGCACAGGTGTCACGACAACTCGTCTAACGACAACTCGTCTAACGACAAGTGGTCTCCGGACAATTCGTCTAACGACAATTGGTCTACTGACAACTTGTCCAGCGCTTGAGAAATGGAAGCTGGATGATAGTTTTTAGATGTGAAATGGAGGTTGGATTGATGAAAAAACGCAAGAGAAATGAAATCTGAATGATGGTTCTCTTACAGGTGAAATAGAAGCTGGATTGACGAAAATAACCCATGATAAACAAAAGCTGGATGAAGGTATTTCTAGATATGAAATGGAAGCTGGATTGATAAGAAAACCGCTTAAGTAATGGAAGCTGGATGAGAGTATTTTTATATATGAAATAGAAGCTGGATTGACTAAAATAACAGCCGAGAAATAGACGCTGGATGAAGGTATTTTTAGATTTGAAGCAGAAATGGGTGCATGTTGGAATACATGAATGAAAATCATGAATCCAGTTTCCATTTAAGCAAAAAAACCATTTTCGTAAATCCAGCTTCTATTTCATCAATACTATTCGTCAGTAGACCAGTTGTCGTTAGACCAATTGTCCGGAGACGAGTTGTCGTTAGACGAGTTGTCGGTAGACCAGTTGTCGTGGAACCCCCTGCACACGACCCTCGTCCACCATCCTAAAAGTTCATGCACTGAAGACTAACTATAGGCCTACTAAGGATTAGGTTCTATACAGGGTGGGCGCATCTTGAACCAAGTGCAAAACAGGGAAAATCAGAAATGAGCCAAAGCCTACGTCGGGAGGGGATGGTCGGCCGGGAAGAGGACGGACAGGGATTGAGTCCGGTCTCCTCTCGGGGGGTAAAAGTTTCTTACAACACAGCGATCACGCCAGCAAATAATCAGTATAGTGAGGCGTGATACTAGTTCTTTGCACCTGGCTGCTATGGGTTTCAAGGTAAATTGACCTGTGTACATGTTCCTCAAGTACAGGCTCCTTCATCACATGCACCACCGTACCCAAACTCATGTCAGAAGTGCACAAGTATACAAAATTCATGTCAAAATAGTGAGTCGCCAGTCTGAATAAACTGTAGGCTGATGCTTACTTCATATTACAAGTAATGCAACGACGGTGGTAATTGCTGGAACAATGGCGCATACAGACTTACTGTAGAAAACGTCATCTCTGGGCTAGTGCCCGACGTCCGTTATAACGGACGCTTACATTGCAATCGAAATTTCCTTTGGAAAACTTGTGGCAATTGGGATAATATTTTGTCAGCATATTGACCTATATGGCTACTACAAACAACATTTAGACTTTCTCTAAATTCCTCCTCGTCCAATACCAAACATAAATATAATAGATAAGGGTAGCGAGGGTTTTAGACATGCTGCAATAGACACATTAGCACACGCAATAAAATATTTATAATCCACATAATCCGGCAATCAAAATAGTGGAATCTATAGCCAATTGACCCACCAATTTAAAAAAAATAGTGATGACTATATTATTATACAGTTAGCTCTAATTTTGGCAACGTGTTTTATAACGGACGTCGGGCACTAATGGGTTAATTCAAGTAAAATAATGACATTATTTACTAAACAGGCTAGCATTTATCGTGCATGTCAGCTAAGGTTGTGCTAGGCGACACGAGGGTGGATTAGGAGTAGGGGTAAACGTGTATTTTAGTATCCTAAATTATTCTCAGGCTTATAATGGCACAAAAAGAGTCTTAAAATATTTCTGCCAACGTGCTATTGCCTAACTGATGTATTATTATACTTAGAATTTTTAAAAGAGAAGGAAATCGATTGAAAAATTGTAATATTTCGTCATAACAAACCGCCAATCGAAGTTGTTATTCAATTATGACCCTTTCCGGAAGTTGCGGGCGGCAAGTGTGCAATAAGGCAGCACGCAAAAATAAATAAATAAGTAAGTAAAGTCCAGCTTTTTCAATTGCATCAGTTGATTTATGAATCCAACTTCTGTTTCAATAACAATTATTTTTCATCAATCCAGCTCCAATTTCAGCTAGAATATTTTCATTAACCCAGCTTCTATTTCTCGCCCGTTATTTTCCTCAATCCAGCTTCTATTTCAGATATAAAAATACCATCATCCAGCTTCCATTACTGAAGCGTTTTTTCATTAATCCGGCTTCTACTTCAGATCTATAAATACCTTCATCCAGCTTCCATTTATCATTTTGAACTTATGACCGAAGTTTTGACGTACATGTCGATGTTTTGGGCGCGTACTCCAACTTCCGGTCATATGTTGTGGTTCATTGGCGATTCGAACGGCGATTTCGCATGGGAAATGTGACATTTTAAAAGCTCATTTTATGTCAATATTCTTGCTCCTAACAATTTTTTATTATGCGGTTCGATGAGTTGGTCAAATATACGCTGTTAGGAATAATTTGATGCGATTTTTAATCATTATAAGCGTGAAAATAATTTAGGATACTAAAATACACGTTTACCGCTCAGGCTTATATGCACGGTGTTGTCATTGCTTCACATACGATAAGCTTATAAACCAAGAGGATGTCTTTGTCGTCAGTGTCGGCTAAGACAGGTTAAGCGTCGTGAGGATCGGTTAGTGTTAAGGTTAGTATCGCCATTAGAAACTCTGGTGGATTAACTAAAATAACTTCTGGCAAAATAGAAGTTGGATTGATGAAAATAATATCACTGAAACAGAATTTGAATTTTACAATCAGCCAACTCATTGACGTAACTATCATTAATTAAGCTTACTAATTAAACGTGAACTTATCCACTAAATTATATCAGCATATTTATTTTATAGATCCTAACCAGGCTTGTGATTAAAGTCCAATATCCCCGTAATCAGAGCTCTTCATAATGTGATAAAACATATTTGCTGTAATCAGCTTAACCCTCAGGCTACCAAGCTTTTTTTGTAACACTGACTACCAAGGGGGGGGGGGGGGGTGGTTACCACCCCCCCCTGGATTTTGGGTTTGGTTTGAGATATCATAACTTGTAATACACCTATGGATTCAGCATTCATTTCTGCACAAAATGGTATATTTAGGTTTAAAATATATGAAAGCACCCCAAAGTTATGAATTTTTTACCGTAGGCACCCGTCGATTCCACAAAATGTATACTTTCGCATAAGCAAAATATTAGATTCTGTGTGTTTTTAACATAATTTATTTAATTTAAAATAGGTTACATATAATAAAGTCCAATATTCAACTATAAAAACTAGTAATAAGTTAGTTTTAGTTACAATAAAAAGAGAAAAAACACGTAAAACATGCTGAAAAACCTTTACGCAGACTTATCGGTTTGCGTTGTAAAAAAACCCAACATTTTCACACATTTAAATTTATTTTAAGCACTTCCGGTCATCAAATGTCAAATTATTTGGTATCACTAAATAGCCCTAATTGCCCTCTATAGAATGACATAATTTATTTCTCTTAAAAAATAAATTATGAATAATTTTTAATAGAAACAACATAAAAATTTTATGAAAATAAAACACCTTTTTATATATTTTAATTTATTTTGAGCACTTCCGGTTGTCAAATGACAACTCCGTGACCACCACAATGAAGCCCCACATTCCCTCTACAGAATGGTGTAATTGGTGCCTCTTCATGTCAAAGGACGGATAAGATACAGCCGATAATCTAAGGGGGGGGTGGTATCCACCCCCCCCTGGTGCCTCGGGTATATCGGGTGTAACTTTTGAATGGTATGGTATATCATCACACATTTTAGCTCAAAATGTGTGCAAATGAATCCTCTACAGCCACCTAAAACGTCAAAATTTTATTCCTAACGAAAAAAGTTTTATTTGGGAAAAACCTAGGGGGGGGTGGATACCACCCCCCCCTTGGTAGCCCGAGGGTTAAAATGGCGACTGATAAAGTGTTTCTTTCTGCTGAATTCGAAGTTAGAGCTAGTTAGTCATCTGCCCCCTAGCGAATATATTAGCAAGGTGTGATTAAAGTTGCACTTTATTTGTTTTTGTCAATACTTTATTGGCAGTTGTAATTACAATGTCGCTTTTTCACGTTAATAAAGCTAAGAAGAAAGGGGTGAACAGACCAGTAGACGTCTGGCTACAATTGGTGTGGTCAGTCTATGAACTTTTTCGGGGTTTTGAGGTAGGACTGACTTGTTAATCGATAACACAACCGAGAATCTTCAACCCCTCTTGATGGATAGGCCTATAGCCGACACATTATTTCTTGGGTTATTTAAATGGTATAAGAGGTTTTTCAATGTTGGGTTCAATTGAGGTAAATGATTGAGACTGTCTGGATAGGGGTAGATCAGATGTTCAAAATGACAGATGAGTCGATGATCCACTGTAATTATAGCGTGAATATATATATATATATATATATATATACACATATATATATATATATATATATATACGCTATAATTACAGTTATTATAATTGTTATTATACTTGGTACTTTGTATAGCTCACCCTGTAGATTATAATTATTGAAGGACCGTTTTTACATAGGACCGAAATATTCCTTTTTAACAGACGATTTAATCAGCAACCAAAGCGCAAATATGAAGGAACCGATCCGACGAGGTCAATGTGATATTTTATTTACTTTGTTCTCCCCGAAAAAGTTCATAGACTGACCACATCAATTTTATTTTATGCAAAAATCCGAAAAATATGCTACTCATGTAGGACAAGTCGCAAAATACAACCACTCAAATTATTGTTGATCTGTGTAGCATAGGCCAATATTATTTCACACAATATTGTAACTTAATGTTGGGCTGACATAGCAATTATGCCACACGGCTAAGAAAAATTAGGCTACTACCAGGCGCGGATTCAGGGAGGGCAGAGCCGGCGTACGCCCCCCTAAACCTGCAGAAATGTTCTAAAGCTAAACTGACATAAAACTAAAATAATTGCAATTTAGCCTACGATTTGGAGATCTTGCAAAGCAAACAATTCGTGGTCTACATGTAGGCCTAAGTCTCATTCCATGCATCTAATGTTTAAAACATCGACGCACTCGTTGCTGATGGTAGGCTATACTTCATTACTATCATGATGAGCTGCCTTCTCCGAATTCTTTTCATCAAGAGTTAAAGCTTTGGCAGCAGATGTGGAGAAACGCTAACAGCACACCAAGCACCCTGTCGGACACCCTCGCTGACAGCCGCTCCCGTTGTATTATGTATCCAAATATTACCACAATAGTTCACATTTTGCTGCTCACTTCTGTCACGGCTTCCAGTGTTGAGCGAGCAAATTCTAGTCTGCGATTTGTGAAGTTGTGTTTCCAAAGAACAATGAACGAGGACTCATTTTATTGTTTGTCCACAAGGACATCAAGTTAGACAATGTCTACGCCAGAAAGCATCCAAGAAGAATGACACTGTTAACCCACTGGCATGTGACACTTAATTATTTTTTGGGGGGTAAAGGGTTGCATGATCAAAACCGATAACTGATTTATAATCGTTTCACTGTTAACCTTCAGTGGACACCAGTGGTTTTATATGAGAAACTATATATTTGTTTAAAGTTCCACGACATTTAGGCTACTATTAAAAGGATCATTATAGTTTTGCATGATCTAATTTCATGCATATCAGTGGCGGCGACAGGAGAGGGCTAGGGGGGTTAAGCCCCCCTAAACGTGTCTCATCCCCCCCAAAAAGCTGAAAATTAATGTCTAAAACGGCTTATACTTCGTAATAAGGAAACTAGACAATGACCAACGGCAACGAAATCAACCATAAAAATTATTATTAGTGTAGATGCTTATGCCAATGGCGGCACCAGGGGAGTGGTCATTGGGTTAAGCCCATAAATGTGACTCAGCCTCATCCCAAAGCAAAAAACAATGAATGTCCATGTATCGGCTTAAAAGCTATTATTATTATCTTATTTTCGGACCTCAACTGCGGCGGACGGTCATACATCGACTCACATGCGAGACATCAATTGCGACTGGGCTCGACTACCGGACATCGACTCTCTCTGCCACTTAACACTAGTCTGCGACTCTGCAAAACGACTTCTTATTTGAGTTTTCGTGATTTTATCGTTCAGAAATAGCTGGCAAAAAAGAGCCTAAAATGGCTCTAGTTGAGGTCAACAGAGCTAAAAAAAAATGCGTTGGTGGCTGGGGCTCCGCCCCAGACCCCGCTGGGGGAGCTTACGACGCTCCCTCAGACCCCCTAGTCGGTATGGGCTTCGTGCCTTCGGCACTCGCAGCTTCGCGCCTTCGGCGCTCCATAAAATTTTTGCTATAGGCCTAGTTGGCTTCAGCCCCCCAACCTGAGATCCTGGCGCCGCCACTCATATATATATTTACGGGTTTGGATTGGTAGTATTTACGCCCCCCCCTTCTAACCAGAAATCCTGGATCCGCCCCTGACTACTACTACTACAAAAAGAGCGGTGCACACAACAATTGCTTGAACTATAATTATGTCGCTCAAAAAACCTACTAATGCATTATTTTTTTAATGTCTTACATAATTATATACTACATGTATTAGGCTTTCACAGTTCAACAAATGTCAGGCATGCGAGTTTTCCGTTGCTTTGATCACAATCTCCTACCGAATGTCACCATTTTTACAAGTAGGGCTATGACGTACACAAACATATTAGATCTTGTCGTATGACAAGGCTCATTCTCACTCCCGTAGATTTCCATCAGATTTATTTATGCCTCCCATGTGGACTTCATTTCCTCTAAACATCAACGATTCAAATAATTTGCAAGTAATTAAAAATACTGCAACCTGTTTGAATCAGTTAATTTAAAAGCAAGTTTAAACTAACGTTATGCTGTTTGATAGTTGGCAGTAGGATAGAAAAGTATAGTGTAAGGTTTAATCAGGAGTAGGCATTAAACACCATGCCCACAAAGACTAACTTATTTCATTACTTGCTAGAGACGCACTACACCGAAAATACAGCTAAACATGGATAGCCTAAAATAGCTCAACAAGTGATTTACAGCTAACTTATAATATGTTAGATACTTGACTCGTAGAAGTATTTAATTTCGCATAAAAAGTCGACAAGTTGTAGAACACCAACGATAAAAAAAAAATTAATTGGTAACTAAAGCATTAGGCAAATCATTAGCAGGTTTACAGCAATTCTACAGTCATATACCAATCATGAGAAGAAAGAAAAACCGAATATATGAGGCACCTCTGTTTCTCTACAAAGAATGTCCATAATGTTTTAACTATTCTGAAATGAATGTGGTACATAGTAGTCATTCACTATTTACAGTATGTTTATAATCAGAGTCATTTATCTTGAATGTACTTAATCGGTAAGTATGTACAATAATAATTCATCACAAGCCTACAGCTAAGTCGTCCGGTGGAGAAAATTGATGGCTTGAGCAATGCTTTATAAACTCCTCCATTTCAAGCAATTCATCACAAATACCACATCCAAAAGATTTCGAAAAAGGCGGATCTCTATCCACATAAGATTCGACTTTGCCATTATACAGACATTCTTCATCCTTAATTCTCTGCAACTGACCTGCATTTCCACTGGATACCGGATATTTGCTCCATGAGAAACCCTGACTTGACTCGTCAATAACACATGCACTACTAAATGCAACGAAACGATCAAACACGCTAGCAATATCTTCAACTCTACTTTTCACATCCTTTGGCTTCGTTCTTGAATGGAGTTTAATCTGCTTCGCTGAAGAACAGCTCTTTGTAATCGAATTATTGCACGAATGTTGCTTCTCAATTGCATGAGTTGTATGTTCCTTTGGATTTCCTCTTTTTGTGAATCCTTCAAAAGACATCTCACACGTGTCTGGTCTTTCGGCAGAATGAATTCTCGTGTGCTTTTTCAGACTACTATGATGGGTGAATGATTTCTCACAAAACTGGCAACTGTATGGTTTCTCACCTGTATGTGCTCTCATGTGATCTTTCAGATGACTATGTTGTGTGAATGATTTCTCACATAATTGGCAACTGTATGGTTTTTCTCCTGTATGTGTCCTCATGTGTTGTTTCAGATTACTGTGTTGGGTGAATGATTTCTCACATAATTGGCAACTATATGGTTTTTCTCCTGTATGTGTCCTCATGTGCTTTTTCAGATTAGCATTTTGGCTGAATGATTTCTCACATAATTGGCAACTGTATGGTTTCTCTTTTGTATGTGTTCTCATGTGCTCTTTCAGATCACTATGTTTAGCAAACGATTTCTCACATAATTGGCAGCTGTATGGTTTCTCTCCTGTGTGTGTTCTCATGTGCATTTTCAGAGTAGTATGTTTAGTGAACGATTTCTCACAAAATTGGCAACTGTATGGTTTCCCTCCCGTATGTGTTCTCATGTGCATTTTCAGAAAACAACGTTGGGTGAATGATTTCTCACATAATTGGCAAATGTATGGTTTCTCTTCAGTATGTCTCCTCATGTGCCCTTCCAGATTACAATGCTGGGTGAATGCTTTCTCACATAACTGGCAACTGTATGGTTTTTCTCCTGTATGTGTCCTCATGTGTTCTTGCAGAAAACTGTGTCGGGTGAATGATTTCTCACACAACTGGCAACTGTATGGTTTCTCTTCTGTATGTGTTCTAACATGCATTTTCGGAATAATATGTTGGGCGAATGATTTCTCACATAATTGGCAACTGTATGATTTTTCTCCAGTATGAGTTATCATGTGTTTTTCAGAGCAAAACTTACATTAAAAGATTTCTGACATAACTGGCACATGCACAGTTTCTGCTCAGTCTGTCTTTGCATTTGCCTTGTGATATAACTACTTTGATTAAAAGATTTGCAACATAATTAGCAAAATAATTATGCTGCTTAACCAGTATGAAGTCTCACGTGTATTTTCAGATGACCAAAGATTTCTGGCACTTGTATGGCTTTTCAACAGAATGGCTGCTTATGACATTGACATTGTGTATTTTCGCACTATTGCCCTGATGAAATAATGTTTTCAGATATCTGGCATTCAATGTTTCAACAGCATGTGGTTCTCAAGTGTTTTTGTATCCCAGTAAAATGATTTCCAACATTTCTGGCAATTGTACTATAAATTATATCTCCCTTCATAAAAGTTGTATACAGAAACATTCAGCATAATGGTCTTGAGACCTTGACACAATGCTGTTTTCCATATCATGCACTTTCTGAAAAAAATCAGTAACAATTATAATTTTAAAAATGATAGCATTGTTCTAAAAGAAAAAGTTGCCATATAATTAGTTTTAAGTCTCATGTCTTCATAGTTGTTTGAAAAGTAGCAGAGTTAAGAATTGATTAATATTTGAACATTAGGTCTACTTTTATTTCTTAAAGGATACACACCTATTTAAAAAAATCGTCTCAACCACAAAAGATAAATTTTTTTAACACATCTACAAATCCAACGCAAACTCACCAAATATACAAATTCACATACCACACAATCTACCACGTGTTTCATTCAACAGAATCTGCTGTTTATGGCAATTCGTAATGACATTTTCAGTACTGTGAACAAGAGCAAGGTGGCAGCAAATGCTTCACTTGATAAATTTGCTGCCTTTTACAGAGTGTGCATCCCGGGTCCTGGGCATGACGTTAAACTGCATCCATCCTCCGCCACAGGGAACCAACAAAGTCTCTGTGCCGGTCCTAAGCCCAGACAAAGGAGGAAGGTTTGCCAGATGGGTGGAGATACACTGGCAGAAAAAGACCAAGACCATAGAAATCCGCAAAAACCACGACACAAGTGACATAGCGACCCAGATGCTTCAAGTTGTCATGATGTGGAGTACACATGCACAGGCCGGTCAGGACAGACCGGTGGAGAGAGTCGAAGGAGAGAGCATACGTGGGCCACATACGGGCATTGACCCAGGTTGTCCTTCGTACCTCTCTCCCAATATTCTCTTCAATCGGACAAGGCGGTCTAGTGGCTCCAAGATGTTAATGGTATGGAGCGGACCTGCTGACCGGACCGGTTGAAGTTGGGAAGCATGATGCGAGACAGACTCAGACAGAGAGTGGCGTCGGACACCTACGGGCTGTTAACCCAAGGATAGCGATGATGATGATGATGCATCCCATATTTAAATTGACAGTACCATTGTAATGGGGTTTTCTATTATAGCCATACACAAAGCCATCTAAACAGCCCATGGCAATTGAATGATTTATTCACATTTCATCAGCAACAACAACAACCAACAAAAAAAAAATCAAAAAATGGCATACAAAGCAACAGCAGCAGCACCACACCAATAATAATTATTCACCAATAATAATTATTCACCAATAATAATTATTCACCAATAATAACTATTCACCAATAATAATTATTCACCAATAACAATTATTCACCAATAATAATTATTCACCAATAATAATTATTCACCAATAATAATTATTGCTAGAAGATTTCTTACAGGTTTCATTACATTGATATTTCTATGTGCAACATTGTTAGAGTCATGATTTCATATTTAAAAAAATTCCTTTCTCAATGAACAGATGCAAAAAAATCCATTATGACACTAAATTATATAAATTACAGGTAAAAAAAATAAATGGCTATTTTATCTTCATGAACTATATGCTCATTGAAATTCTAGTATCTATATAAAAATTGGAAGATAGGAATAATTCATAATAAGCGTCACTCTGATGAAAAATTCTGACTGAAATAGTAGCAGGATTGATTCAAATAAATTGCTCAAGTAGAAGCTGGATTGATGAAAAACTGCTATGTTCATACAGAGGAATATAAATTAATGCATAGCCTAATTGAGAAGGTCAAATAATAAATGTATAAAAAATTTCTTTAAATTTAAAACAAACAAAGGCTGGTATACATGTATTATAGCACAGTAAATTATCAGCCAAATAGAAGTTGAGTTGATGAAAATAATTCTTCCTCAAATGAAAGTGACGTCTATAAAAACAATATAGCTGAAATTGAAGGCTTGATGAAAAATATTTTAAAATTAAATTATAGTAGTTGTATTGCTTAAAAATAATTGCTGTTGAAATAGAAGCGGAATTGATGAAGCAAGTTGGATCAATGAAAGGATTTTTTGAGAAGCTATAAGTACAAAAAATTTAATGATTAATAATAATAGCGCTGCAATGAGCGAATAATTTACAAAGCTAGAATACATGTATGGTGAGCATTGGTTCATGTATTCATTGCAAATCGGCTGGATTACTGTTCCTCTCTCTACATTGGCCTTCCCCAGGTTCGCCAGCGTGGTTTTGAAGGGGTCCGGCGGCGGCTGCACGTTTGGTGGGTGGCGTCCCTAAGTTTGGTCATATCTCGCATTACATTCGTGATGTCTTACATTGGCTCCCGGTGTAAAGGTTTCAAATTACCCCCTCCTAAACATTACCCCACTGCAAACTGTAATTTGTATCAATCATCGCAATTATTGCACTAAAAATATCAGACAAATTATCCCGCTTCTTATTTCGGTCGGAAGATTTTCATCCGTAATCCCACTTCGTGGTTTGTTATCAATATTTTCATCTGTAACTAAAATACTAAATCGCCGCTGAAATTACATGGAGAAATGGCTTCGAGGCTATTATTTTTTTTCCGATTAAAATATTGATAACAAACCACGAAGTGGGATGACAGATGAAAATCTTCAGACCACAACAAGAAGCGGGATGATTTTCCTGATTTTTTAGTGCATTAAATGCGATGATTGATGCAAATCTAGTTTTCGGGGGGTAATCTGAAACCGGTCTCAAGTTACCGGGGGGTAATGTTTAGGAGGGGGTAATTTGAAACCTTTACACCGGTTCAGTCGCGCATCCACTTCAGGGTTGTTTCTTTTGCTTGGCGCTGCATCTTGGGCACAGCACCTTCCAATCTTTGTGAGTTCTTCATCTTGACCTCAACTACTATGGCGTCGATAAGTCATGAATTGAATGTGCGCTACGGTGACCGGACAAAATGGTAGCGGACAAAATGGTACGGACAAAATGGTATGGACAAAATGGTATTGGGACAAAATGGTATTGGGACAAAATGGTATTGGACAAAATGGCATGGACAAAATGGTATGGACAATATGGTATGGGACAAAATGGTATTAGGACAAAATGGTGCGGACAAAATGGTAGGGACAAAATGGTAGCGGATAAAATGGTACTAGGACAAAATGGTACGGACAAAATGGCGCGGACAAAATGGTATGGACAAAATGGTATGGACAAAATGGTATGGACAAAATGGTGCGGACAAAATGGTATGGACAAAATGGTACTTGGAGATAAAGATTCTTAGAGTTAAATCATTTAAATATAATTATTTAAAAAATTTGTGTTGCGACCCTTAAAACCCAACTCATTAACTATTCTCTTTCTATCTCTATCCCTCTCCCTCCCTCTTTATCACTTACCTGATAGTACCAGCCATCAACAGTAACACGATTAGGGAGGAACTGGATCATATAACGGAGTGGGCCAAGCGCTGCAACTTGACTCTTAATCAAAAGAAGACTCAGGAGATGGTGGTTCGCCGTCGAAGACGAGGAATGCTAGAGTCCGCTCCAGCAGAAGTTCCTGCTCTTATTCGGGTCCAAAGTATGACGATTTTAGGGGTTGTCATGACTGAAAACCTTGGGTTTGAAGCCCATATCAAGCGAATTTGCATTCAGGCAAGACAATCACTTTATGCCCTGCGGATTATGACTGCGCACGGCCTCAAGGGATCAAGTCTGCACGACGTTGTTAAGATGACCACAGTGGCTCGCATGTTATACGCGGCCCCGGCATGGTGGGGGTTTGCGAGGCAGCAGGAACGTGGCAGACTGCAAGCCATATTGGACCGTTTGATCCGAATGCACTACCTTCCCGAGGACAATCCTATCTTCGAAGAACTATGTAGAACGGCGGGCGGGAGGTTCTTCGCTGCCCTCCTTCTTAATCAAGGACATGTGTTACACCCACTCCTTCCACCATTGAGGCTCCAGCCTTATTCCATGAGGCCAAGACTACATGACCGA
Source organism: Lumbricus rubellus (assembly GCA_945859605.1). NCBI lineage: Eukaryota > Metazoa > Annelida > Clitellata > Crassiclitellata > Lumbricidae > Lumbricus > Lumbricus rubellus. The sequence goes on along the minus strand of OX243822.1, from coordinate 29,994,360 downwards.
ATCATCCCTAGGGCAGACAACCTAACTAGGAAATCGTTTTTGACGAGAATGATCTATCATGTTTGAATGTGATACCATATAAATCAAAGTGCAGCATAAATTGTTGGTCATTAAAAGAACACAATTTCTATTTTTTAAAATTATATTGGATTTTTAACCTAGGATTTTGTGCTATTTTAAAACATTTTGACATTGATTTGATATAGAAATTATTACGTTCAGTGTTAATATTATTACGTTCAGTGTTAATATTAGTATATATTATGTAATCCTAATCAGAAGGGCTTAAAATAGTGTGACATGGCACATGGGGCGCAAGCTAAGCCATTTTAAGGTCCAGACAAGCGAGGGTCGTGCCTAGTGCCCCACGCAACAGAGGGGCTGCGGCACGCATTGCAGCAGTCAGCAGTTTATATAGGCCTATACTACTAAACTAATAAATGTAAAAAATGATCGGCATGAACATTGCACATAGAAGGCACGAATGCAAAACTCTATAGGCCTATCTGACACTGACAGATTGAGGCGGAAATCGGGTTACGTTCAGTGTTCAATCTTGGCATCTCCCAATCAGTTATCTCCACCCATAAGTGACAACCCAAAATATTTTACCAAATAATAATAGGTTTTAGTTGCTATTTAGATAATTGCAATAGGCTACACGAACTCTAATAATATACCGTGGCGTTATTTATTATATTATATGATGGTAACAGAAGGGTCTCAGAAGAGTGGACCAAGCGAAAACTCGTGTAATAAACCCTGAACGGATTATTCAACTCTAAGAAGTACCGGTGTAAAGGTTTCAAATTACCCCCTCCTAAACATTACCCCCCGGTAACTTGAAACCGGTCTCAGATTACCCCCGGAAACTATAATTGCATCAATCATCGCATTTATTGCACTAATAAAATCAGAAAAACATCCCGCTTCTTATTTTGGTCTGCAGAATATCATCCGTCATCCCACTTCGTGTTTTGTTATCAATATTTTGATCCGAAAAAAATAATAGCCTCGAAGACATTTTCTCCAATTGATGTAACTTCAGCGGCGATTAGTATTTTAGTTACAGATAAAAATATTGATAACAAACCACGAAGTGGGATGACGGATGAAAATCTTCTGACCAAAACAAGAAGCGGGATGATTTTTCCGATTATTTTAGTGCAATAAATGCGATGACTGATGCAATTTACAGCTTTTTTTTGGGGGGGGGGGGGTAATGTTTAGGAGGGGGTAATCTGAAACCTTTACACCGGGGTAAGTTGAAAATCGGAGCAGGTCGCATCAGGGTCGTGGGATTCACAGATCTACAGTATAGGCAGGTTGTAATAAAAATAAAGAAGATGTAGATTGCAAAACATTCCAACGAACTTTGGTAGGTCACAGGCAAACAAATTCAGATATAAATATTTCATTTGCGATGATTTGCCGCGACCTATATGGTAGGGTAGCGTCAGTACAGTTTTGCGGTCGTTAGGCCTATGTCATTAGCTATATTTGATACACCAAAATGAGAACAATGTCGAACAATTCAATTCCATTTTATCCATGCCACTTTTCCCGTACATTGTATCTGATATCATTCTCTATAAGTACCATTTTGTCCGCGCCATTTTGTCCATACCATTTTGTCCATACCAGTTTGTCCGCGCCATTTTGTCCATACCATTTTGTCCGTGCCATTTTGTCCATACCATTTTGTCCGTACCATTTTGTCCTAGTACCATTTTATCCGCTACCATTTTGTCCATACCATTTTGTCCGCACCATTTTGTCCGTACCATTTTCTCCGCTACCATTTTGTCCTAGAACCGTGCGCTACACATTACATGCATCACTATCATTATCATGCTACATGTATCATTATCAAAGATTTGCTTTTAAACTACTACACTGCATAATGTGAATGCACACAATAGCGTCCTACACGAATGTTTTTATAGTTCAGAGGAGATGAAAAAAATAATTATGAACTATAAAACTGCAGTGCATTAAACAAGCAATATTATATTCCATTCAGCAAATAAGTGGCGCCGCAGACTGAAATGAGCATTAAGTCGGAGATTACACAACAGATATATTAGGGAAATAGTATGTTTTTGAATTTTTAATTTTTCTAAAAAAAAATTCTCTAAAAATAATGTCCATAATGTTCTAACTATTCTGAAATGAATGTCACTCACTATCTGCAGTATGTTTATATCTCAGAACCATTTATCTCCAATTACAGATTATCTTCATCCGTAAGTATGTGTCATCATTAAATTTAAATCATCAGGTGGCTGGTGGAGAAAACTGATGGCTTGAACAATGCTCTAGAAATTCCTTCTCCATTTCAATCAATTCATCGCAAAAACCACATCCAAAAGATTTTGACAAAGGTGCCTTAGAATCCACATAAGATTCGACTTTGCCATTATACAGACATTCTTCATTTTTAATTCGCTGCAACTTATCTGCATTTCCACTGGATTCCGGATGTTTGCTCCATAAGAAATCTTCACTTGACTCGTCAACAACACCTGCAATACTTAATGTAACGAAACGATCAGACACGTTAGCAATATCTTCAACTCTAGTTTTCACATCCTTTGACTTCATTCTTGCATGGAATTTAATCTGCTTCGCTGAAGAACAGCTCTTCGTAATCGCATTATTACATGAGTGTTCCTTCTCAGTTGCATGAGTTGTGTGTTCCTTTGGAATTATTCTTTTTGTGAATCCTTCAAAAGACATCTCACTTGTAAATGGTCCTTCAATAAAATGGATTTTCATTTGGATTTTGAGATTACTATGACGGGTGAATGATTTGTCACATAACTGGCGACTGTATGTTTTCGGCCCACTATGTGCTCTCAAGTGCTTTTGCAGATCACGACGTTGGGTGAATGATTTCTAACATAATTGGCAAATGTATGGTTTTTCTCCTCTATGTTTTCTCATGTGCTGTTTCAGATTATTATGTCGGGTGAATGATTTCTCACATAATTGGCAAGTGTATGGTTTCTCTCCTGTATGTTTTCTCATGTGCTGTTTCAGATTATTATGTTGGGTGAATGATTTCTCACATAATTGGCAAGTGTATGGTTTCTCTCCTGTATGTGTTCTCGTGTGCTTTTTCAGATTACTATGCTGGGTGAATGATTTCTCACATAACTGGCAACTGTATGGTTTCTCTTCTGTATGTGACCTAATATGCCGTTTCAGATCAGTCAGTCGGGTGAATGATTTCTCACATAATTGGCAACTGTATGGTTTCTCTCCTGTATGTGATCTCATGTGCTGTTTCAGATGACTATGTTCAGTGAATAATTTCTCACATAATTGGCATCTGTATGGTTTCTCTCCTGTATGGGTCCTCATGTGCTTTTTCAGATCACTACATTGGGTGAATGATTTCTCACATAATTGGCAACTGTATGGTTTCTCTCCTGTATGTGTCCTCATGTGCCGTTTCAGTTCACTATTTCGGGTGAATGATTTCTCACATAATTGGCAAAATGGTTTCTCTTGCGTATGTGCTATCATGTGCATTTTCAGATAATTAAGTCGGGTGAATGATTTCTGACATAATTGGCAAAATGGTTTCTCTCCTGTATGTGTTCTCATGTGGATTTTCAGATGACCACGTTGGGTGAATGATTTCTCACATAATTGGCAACTGTATGGTTTCTCTCCTGTATGTGACCTCATGTGCCGTTTCAGATCAATATGTCGGGTGAATGATTTCTCACATATTTGGCAAAATGGTTTCTCTCCTGTATGTGACCTCATGTGCCGTTTCAGATCACTATGTCGGGTGAATGATTCCTCACATAATTGGCAAAATGGTATCTCTTGTGTATGTGCTATCATGTGCATTTTCAGATGACTGCAATCAACAAAAGATTTCAGGCATAGCTGGCACCTGTTTGGGTTTTCAGCAGAGTGGCTGCTCATGTTTATTTTCCCACTATTGCCCTCATGAAATTATTTTTGGACAAATCTGGCACTTATTGTTTCAACAGCATGAGTTCCCAAGTGCTTTTGTAAGAAAACCACCCCAATAAAATGATTGTCAATTGTTAAATATATCTCCCAATAGTTGACCTTCATAAAAGTTGGAGACAGAAACTTTCAGTATAATTATAGTCTTGAGACCTTGACATGATGCTGTTTGCCATCTCATGCAGTTTCTGAAAAAAAATCAGTAAACATTTTATTTTTAAAAATGTTGGCACTGTTCTGAAAGAAAAATTCGGCAGATAATGGGTTAAGTCACACAATCTCAGAAACGAAACGTCTTAATAGTAGTTTGAAAATTAGAAGAGTTAAGAATTGAAAATTTGTGTAACATTATTATTATTTCGTAAAAGATATATAATTTTTGAACATAACTACGAATCATATGCAAACTCACTAAATATGCAAATTCACCACCAACACAATCAACAACAAGATTCACTCAACAAAATCTGCCTTTCATGGCAATTCGTAATGACATTTTCAGCACTGTGAACAAGAGAAAGGTAGCAAAAAATACTCCACATGATATATCTGCTGCCTTTGACAGTGTTTGCAAACTGTGAGTCCAATATTCAAATTACCACCACCATTGTTTTGACCCAAACCATACACAAAACCACGCTTTTTAGGCTAAACATGAGAGTGGAGTGAAAAAAAAACGAAAATCAGAAATAGCAACCAAAAGTTGCCCAATGATATGGGTCAAGAAATGTGAAAAAGTTTTTTAAAATATGAAATTTTTGCCTAAACAGAAGCTATATTGATGAAAAAACAATCACTACCTAAAAAGAAGCTGGATTGATAAAACGCTTTTTATCAGTTCACTACAGAAATAGGCTTATTGGCCAGAGTTGGGGTTTTATCGTCTTTTTTGTTCTAAGCTAAATTGGGTGGGAGTTGTCCAGGGAACGTCTGGGGTGGAGCACGGACATTTCCCGCTGGACAAAACTCCCTGGACAAACCATACCGGACAAAAAAACCAGACAATTCCACCCCTGTGGTAGGACAAACCCTCCTGGTAGAACATATTGCGTACAAGTGGTTGTGCTATAAAACGGCAGTCCTAAGTACGAAAGTATGATTGACGAAAAGAATGATCGCTAAATAGAAGCCGGATTGATACAAAATAAATTGTACTTAAATGGAAGCTGGATTGATGAAAATGTTCTTACTTAATTTGGAGCTGATTTGATGAAAATATTCTTTCTTGAATTGGTGCTGGATGGACAAAAATAATTGATATTTAAATAGAAGTTGGATGAAACTGATTTTTGCCTAAATTGAAGTTGGATCGATGACAATGACTCACGCTGTGCTGAATTACACCAACAAGTATTATTTTCATATCGAAGTTACTGAAACATTCAGTATAATGATCTTAATACCTTGACATGATGCTGTTTGCCATCTCATTCACTTTCTGAAAAAAATCAGTAAAAATGTTAATTTAAAAAATGTTGGCACTGTTCTGAAATAAAAAGTTGGCAGATAATGGGTTAAGTCCTACAATCTCAGAAACGAAAAGAAACGTCTTCATAGTAGTGTGAAAATTAGAAGAGTTAAGAATTGAAAATTTGTATAACATTATTATTATTTCATATATTTCTATATTGATGAAAAAACAATCACTACCTAAATAGAAGTTGGATTGATAAAACGCCTTTTATCAGTTAACTACAGAAATAGGCATAATTGGCCAGAGGTGGGGTTTTATCGTCTTTTTTGTTCTAAGCTAAATTGGGTGGGAGTTGTCCAGGGAACGTCTGGGGTGGAGCACGGACATTTCCCGCTGGACAAAACTCCCGGACAAACCATAGCGGACAAAAAACCCAGACAATTCCTTCCTGTGGTGGGACAAACCCTCCTGGTAGAACATATTGCGTACAAGTGGTTGTGCTATAAAACGGCAGTACGCAAGTATGATTGACGAAAAGAATGATCGCTAAATAGAAGCCGGATTGATACAAAATAAATTGCACTTAAATGGAAGCTGGATTGATGAAAATGTTCTTACTTAAATTGGAGCTGATTTGATGAAAATATTCTTGCTTGAATTGGTGCTGGATGGACAAAAATAATTGATATTTAAATAGAAGTTGGATGAAACTGATTTTTGCCTAAATTGAAGTTGGATCGATGACAATGACTCACACTGTGCTGAATTACACCAACACGTATTATTTTCATATCGAAGTGACTGAATGACACTAACAAGGCTATTTGCACAGTGACAGGTGTTTACCCATGTGACACTAGCTAGTTTACACAGCACCGCGCTCTGGATAATTACCATAAGTTTGATAAAAATGATAGGCCTACCTACATAAATGGGCTATTAATAATTTTTGGGCAGCAAAGGGACTAATTGTCCGGGGATAATGACCTAGGCAAAATCAGAGGGGGGATTTCCGGGGGATTTGGTCCGAAGGGTTTGTCCGAGGGTATTTGTTCAGGGGGAAATATCCTACACTCGTCTGGGGTGTGTGTTCAGAAGGTTGAATGTCCTACACTCGTCTTCGGCAGAATCAGCTAACTCATTCATTCATTCATTCTGAGAATTTATATAGCGCCTCTTCAGGATATAACTACTCAGAGGCGCTCTCTGCACTAACTAGCCGAAATGATGCTAAGTTAAGAGTCATAGTGAGCGAACAAATAACATCAAGTTGCAAAACAAAACACAGTTAGCTGAAAGAGTTACTAGAGGCAAAAATGAAAATTCTAAACTTTAGCTTACATAAAACTACAGCTTGGAGTATTAGATGCGTATGCGGACGTTTCGTCAACGGACGATTCGTCACAAGGAATAAATTGAATAAATCCAGCTTCCGTTTAGACACGCGTTCAATTCATGGTTCAAACATCTATTTGGGCAAGAACTATGTTTCGCATATCCAACTTCCATTTTGGAAATAATTTGTTTGATCATTCCAGCTTCTATTTAAGCAAAATTAGGTTTTTTCATCAATTTTACGCTAAAAACTATATTTTTCACTAAAAAATTATCTTTAAGCTAAGAAATTTTTCCATCAATCCCACTTCCATTTCAGGAAAGCATATTTTCATTAATCCCGCTTTCACATTACAAGAATTCTTTTCATCAATCTGTTTTTACTCAACCACTGCTTGACGAATCGTCCGTGGACGAATCGTCCGTGGACGAAACGTCCGCGAACCATTAGATGAATCCAGAGTTTAATGACAGACTATGACAGCAAAGGTCATTGCCATAAAAAAATTATTTTTTCATATTTGCAGTTCTTTTGCTTAAAGTATTCACTCACATTGTTCTTGAACTTTCTAAAAAAGGTATAAATGGACACAACTGGTGCTTTAAACTATCAATTGAAAAAAATAATACAAGCACAATGAAAATGAAATGCCAATGTTAAACCAATTCACTGTGATTAAAGCTGTTCAATTTACTACAACAAGGCAATAAATAAATTATTATATAAAATTCTGCAATATAAATTATTTAAATTGGAAAATCTGTCACTAGAAGCATCAGCTATTGAATGATAATTGGTGATTTATATTATAAAATTTTGATGCTCATGAAAATATTATCAAGAGGCTTCAATGAAAATGTCACGTCCCTAACGTCACGTCCCTAACGCTAATATGTCACGTCCCTAACGCTGTATCTATTAAATGAGCTGCAAAAATTTCCAAAACTCTATCAAAGTTTAAAGTACTAACCAAGTTAGCATTGCATAAAAATAATCAGAATTATACTTGTAGTCTAGTACGATTGAGGTAAACTATTTACGAAAAACGTTAGGGACGTGACAACGACATTCTGAAAAACGCATAGATTGTTCAGACGCATGCTGTGACAAAACGGTTCATCATATAGACATAATTTTTTCAGTGTTTTAAAGAGAATTGAAAATTGTGCAGGATATATGTTTAAAATGCTTAAATTGTACAGTCTGCTTTGACTGTGGTGCCTGTGCATTTCATCAATTTCCCATTAAAAAATCTCTGAAATTTATGCTTTTACGTATCTCTGCAATTTTGCGAATCTGAGCTAGTAAATCATGAAACAATACCTAAAAAGCTTTCACAGGTGAACTACAAGCATCATACTATTAAAATATGAAGACAGCAATTGCCTATATTGAATTTTATTATTGGAGGTATGTGTCCCTGTTCTCATGGAATTGCCCATATAATTATGCAGTATTTATGTAAACATTTGATATTTAGTTAAAAAAGGATCATACCCAAACATAACAGCTTCACAAAGCGAAATGAGCAGCAAATGCAATGTGGAATCTAAAATAGAAGAATACCTGCAAATATAGTACAATTTGCACAATCGGCATCTTTAGGTAAAAATCTCACACATGGCCAAATGCACCTCAAGCTTAAAATCAAAACGACAACTTTGCAAAGCGAAATGATCGGTGAATGTAAACAAATTGCAATGTGAAATCTAAAATAAAAAGTACGCTCACAAAATCCCAATGCAAAACTATTAAAAGCATGGCATGCTTCAGTGTTATAATTTTCAAACATGGTATTTATGTAAACCGTTGATTTTAAGGTTTTTTAAAGGTCTTACTTGGATTAATGCACTGAAATACCTGATCATGCCCACTCAACAGAGCAAACGAACGGTGAATGCAAACAGTCTCCAACGTAGAACCTAATTTAACAAAACAGAACAACGAACCATTAATTATACGAATCCGAACACTGCATGCCTATCCATGTAAACAGTATGGCCGCCCAAGAAATCGCTAAAATAGAGCGCTCCGGCCTTAGCTAAGAATTATATATTTGCTCGTATTTACTGCATATTTTCCCTTAAGTATAATTTTATTAACCTGACCGTTTTACTTAAATCTCTCATTCATTACTTACTTACTGAGCACAATAATATAATAGGATGCGGACGATATGTTGCAGCGCTCTGGGAGGCAGCCTTCGGAAATAGGCTTTCCACAATATAATTGGACAGCATCTAATGACGAGACTAAACCTAACTGACCCTCACGACACCTAAAGCCTTTCTCAATGCAACCTGGCCTGCTCCAAATCGACCCTCACTACGCATAACCTGATCCTAAACGACCCGGGATCAACTCAAATCCCCGAAACCCAAATCCACGAAAACGCTGAATATTCACAAAAGCCCGTTATCGGCCAAACTTCCGAAACTATTCCGAGTTAAATTATTTAAGTCTTAAATGACACAATAAACCTGCTAGTCGTATTGATAATATAGTCCAGTGTATAAAAATACGAAGTGACTAGCGGACCGCCAGGCGGCCGTCCAATTTCAATTACTAGCGGACCGCCAGTCACGTGCAACCTGTCACATGACTGTAGCCTAACGAGTCTTGATTCTTGAATATTGTTACAGTGGCGGCAGTTACCGATAGTTTAATTTGTTTTATGTCGGACAAAAAATTCTAGAAACAAGGAGAAGGGAAACGAGAAACCATTTAGATGATATATAGTATAAATAGAAGTTTGATTAACGAAGATAAATTTTGGTTTAAATAGAATTTGATAATCCTGTCAACAGCGGTCCCAAATTATACCACTCAATGCACTCATCCCAACATGCACAGCGTGAGGGTCGGTTATGGCTCAGGTTAGGCGTCGTGAGGGTCGGTTAGGGTTAGTTTTAGGGTTAGTGCAGTCATTCTGCTGAAATTGAAGCTGAACTGATGAACAATCGTCGATACGTCGCGCTCTAATTTTATTGCATTCATTGGCAGCCATGTTGTCTGGCGGTCCGCTAGTATTCCGTATTGGACGTCCGCCACTGGCGGTCCGCTAGTATTTGAAATCCGAGGGCCGCCTGGCGGTCCGCTAGTCACAGCCAAATGAATAATCTTTTCATAGAACCAACATCATGGCGGTAGTATATGCGGGGTTGTAGGACAAAACCCCCCCTGGACAAAAACCCCCCCGGACAAAACCCCCCTAGGGTAGGACATAACCCCCCCCCTGGTAGAATATATTGCGCATAAGTTGTCGTACTATAAAACGGAGGTCGTAGGTACGCGAAGTTGGATTGATGAAAAGAATTCTCTTTAAATAGAAGCCGTATTGATACAAATAAAGTTTACTTAAATGGAAGCTGGATTGATGAAAATGTTCTTGCTTAAATAGAAGCTGGATTGATGAAAATACTCTTTCTTAAATGGAAGCTGGATTGATGAAAATGTTCATGCTTAACTAGAAGCTGGATTGATGAAAATACTCTTTCTTAAATGGAAGCTGGATTGATGAAAATGTTCATGCTTAACTAGAAGCTGGATTGATGAAAATACTCTTTCTTAAATGGAAGCTGGATTGATGAAATTACTCTTTCTTAAATGGAAGCTGGATTGACGAAAATGTTCATGCTTAACTAGAAGCTGGATTGATGAAAATACTCTTTCTTAAATGGAAGCTGGATTACTGACAACGATTCATGCTGTCCTAGATTACACCAACAGGTACTAGCTTCATATCGGAGTGACTGAATGACACTAACAAGTTATAAGTTCACGCCTGAATGACAGCGACAGGTGTTTACCCGTATGACACTAATTAGTTGACACAGCACAGGAACTGGATAATTAGCCTAAGTTTAAGCAGATTGTAGGCCTACCTGCACTTTGCGCAGCAAAGGGGGGGAATTGTCCGGGGGGGTTAATGTCCTAGGCTAAATCAGGGGGGGTTTTGTCCGGGGGGGGGTTTTTGTCCGGGGGGGTTTGTGTCCGGGGGGGTTTTGTCCAGGGGGGGGTTTTGTCCGGTCACCGTATATGCGGTGACGCACGTGGTCGTTATTACAATCGCACACAATACTTAAATTCGCCCGCAAATTTCTAAAAGCCTGTCACGCGTCAGTGTTCTAAATTGTAAACGCAGCGTTCTTATTAAAATTTAATATTAAGGTACTGTACAAATATAACAAATGCCATTACATACCTGAACACGACCACTGGACAAAGCCATGACAAAGCGAAAAGACCGCTGAACGTTGGCCTACACGCTAAAAGGAGGTTAACATCCGGGAATGTCAGAAGATGCACACTGGGAGTGGAAGTAAGTAAGTAAGTAAGTGTCTAGGAAAAACTAGTTCCACACTGAAGTGCAATGAATATATCCACAAAAACAGCGAGCGTGTATAGTTCCTTATCTATCCTGACTGCTGTCTTTGACTGTTCACCGGTATTTTGCAGAATTTGCACCAGTTGTTTTCCCACTCCATAGGATCGGAGAGTTGCCTATATGACATTCTGTTTAACCGAGTCAAATGCCTTTTGGAAGTCTATAAAGCAATTGTATATAACTCTGTCTTTTCTTTTTGCTTTTTCTGCTATTAATCTTAGCATCAGTATTTGTTGCACGGTAGCCTACTTCTATATCCCTTCTGAAACCTGCTTGTTAATTCATCCGCAATCTGTTTCTCCAGTTGATCCATTAGTCTGTATGTTAGTACCTTCATCATCACTTTACCCATATGGCTCATTAGTGCAATTGTTCTAAAGAGTTTTTGCATTCCATCAGGACAAACGTTGCATTAGGCCTATATTAAAACTAGTGTCATCTTTATAATGTAAATTTATGCAACGTAATTAGTAATTTCTATAGCGCCGCGCTCAGCCGAGGCCATTCAATAGCGCTCCCAGTGCGATAACCTCTAGAGAAAAATTAGGTTAAGAAGAGAGAGAGAGAAATGTAGATAAGGACCCATAAAGTAGAGTGCAATGCAGAGTGAAGGGAAGAAAATTCGACAAATAGGGCCCAATGATGGTAAAGGATTGAGTTTGAGCAATTGTGGTCCTAGCTCGAGGAACAAACAAGTCATCCCTGTTCAGAGAACGGAGTGGTCGATGAGAAGATGCAGAGATAGGAGAACGAATGAGGTCACTGAGATATTTCGGTGCAATACCCAGTTTGGATTTGAGTACCAGAGAAAGGACTTTATATTGAATACATGCAGAGAGAGGAAGCCAGTGTAGCTGATTGATCATAAACGATGATATATGAGAGTACTTAGGTAGGCGGGCAATTAATCGAGACCAGTTGTCGTTAGACCAGATGTCGTTAGAATAGTAAATTGTCTATAGACCAGCTGTCGTGGAACCCTGTGCAGTCACTTACTGTTTTCATGTGTACTTTTTTGCTATGCTACATGTAGACTGTAGTTCACCTGCAATTCCATTGAATCTAGTTAATATAGCTTGTTCTTATTATTTTGCAGTTATAAACTGTCAATTATTTATATGTAGGCTTATTCAAATCTTAACATCACGTCGTTGCTTAGAACTGTGGCATTGGACGTCGACTGAAATGTTAATTGTGCATAAGAGTCTTGCAGGTTGATAACAAGCTGCTAGCTTTTTCCGGGCTTTCTGTTGCGCAAGAATGGTTCTGTATCCGTGACATATTATAGGCTATCTTTCTCTGGTGCAGTAAAAAATAACGATTTCCCCGTAATCAGCTTCATAACATAATCCAAAATATTTTGTTGTAATCAGCTCAAAATGGCGACTGATAAAGTGTTTCTCACTGCTGAATTCGAAGCTAGAGTTTGTTAGTCGTCTGCCCTCTAGCGAATATATATCAGCAAGCTGTGACTATCGTTGTATTTTATTTATTTTTTTCCCGATTATTGTCTGTCGTAATTACAATGTCGTTATTTTTTATATGTCACTAAAGCCAAGAAGAAAGGGTGAACAGACCATGTCTGGCTCACAATTGCCCATTTACGCAAAAGAACAAAAAAATAAATAAGTTATCATATTGCCCTCATCGGGTCGATTCCTTCATATTATATGATTTGGATTCTCATTATAGCGTGTGCGATTAAAATGGTCTTCTTGTCGCAATTTTTGAATGAAGTTGAGGAACTTTGAATTATCTAACGTTGCGTTTAGGCTTATTATTAAAACTCGAATCATCTTTATCTCGACATTATCCAATCATTTTTGTTTAATATTAGATCCATCGTGGACCAGTCGTTATCTGATCGGTAGGCTATATTATGGTCAGTCAACGATCAATAAATTTCATTCACCATTTAAATAATCCGACCAATAATTTATCAAACAGTCGGCCAATAATTGATAAAATCCATGCTTAGAATTGTGACGCTGGACGTCGACTGAAATGTCAATTGTGCATCAGAGGCTTGGTTGCTATAAGCTTATAGGATTTCCCTGTCTTTCTGTTGCTTGCGAATGGATGGTTCTGTATCCGCTATATATTTTCTTTCTCTGGTGCAATAAAAAGTAAAGTAATCGGATAACTCTACAAAGGCAGATTGAAGACACTGAGGAGCTGTTATTGAGCTAAGACGAATCATAAGCTGATAAATAATTACACGTGTGATAAATTTGTAATTACAAATTCTGATTAGATAATCCTGAGTCTGTGTTTCATTCAGTAGCATATATCATGAACCGCCCGAATTTGTTGATGATTCTGTGTTGCTTATAGTGTCAATAAAAGTCTTCAATTGAATGTGCACTACATGCATCTTAATAAGAGAATTGTTTTAAACTAGTACACCGCATAATCTGAATGCACATAACATCTTCATACACTCATCTTATCATAGTCCAGATGAAATTAGATGGAAAATATCATTATGAAGTATAAAACTGCAGTGCATTAAACAAACAATTATATTCCATTCAACAAATGTATGTACACTTAACGACATGAAGCTTATTTATTTGGTAGGTCACAGCCATAATTAATTTCATCACAAAAATTAATTCAGAAAGGCAATACGCCAAAACATATGCGGAATACATGTCACACATGCATTTCTGGTTCTTGCCATAACTAACATCAAATACCCAGCATATAAAGACTGACTTATTTTTTTTTCATTACTTACGGAGCTGCAATGCACCGAAAATCAGTAAATATGGATTTTCCAAAATAGTTCAAAAAGTGATTTACTGCTAACTGTTCTGTTGGATATCTGATTCGTAAAAGTATTTATGTAGCTAAATTTCAGATAAAAACAGCAGACAAGTTGCAGAACCCATAAGGATAAAAATTGGTAACAACAGCATCAGTCAAAGCATTAGCAGGTTTACATCAATTTTCGTAATAATATCCTACATCTATATATATAAAAATGAAACTTTCCAATAGTTTGTGTAAAGTGTTCTCGAAACGTACCGCACAGATTGTTTTGAAAATTTCACAAAACCTTCCATTCCTATAAGAGAGTGTCCATTTTTCTTTTTATCCGATAAAACGCAATATTTTCCACAAAAAGTGAAGTTTGCATTCCGCTTGACAGCCATTTGCAAATTCAAAACCACACGTTGCCAGATTTCAGAAACCCCTTGACAGTGACTAAACATGAATGAGGTTGCGTGCCGTGACGTCATAAGCGATTCGCATAGTAATTTTGCGGCCTTTCAACATTCTTGGTTGTGGGAGGAAAGGAGCGGAGGGAGCGGGAGGGGAGGCGGTGGGGATGGGGGAGGGGAGTCTTTTCTGCCACAGCAACGCGTGGCCGGGTACAGCTAGTATACGATAAGAAGGTAAAACTTAGATACGCGGCACCTCTGTTTCTCTACAAATAATGTCAACTCTCTAATTAGTCTGAAATGAATGAGGTACAAAATTATTCACTCAGTATCTCGTCGTCGTCGGTGCCTTATTCGATACTCCGAACATTGGCGGCATCATGGACAGTTCTTCTCCAGTTCTTCACTCAGTATCTACAGTATGTTTATATCTCAGAGCTATTCTGCCGTGCTTAGGAAAAAGGCCGTAACTGACATTTTTTCACATTTTGAGTTAGGACCTCAGTTGGCACCGTATACCAAGGCTACACCTTGGTACAAAGTAAGAAAGCCGTATCTGCAACCGTGGCTGAGATATAGCCAAATTAAAATCACCGTAAGTGCAGCAGACGCATGGTTTGCTTAGGAAGAAAGCCGTATCTGCACGATCGTGCAGATACGGCTTTTTTCCTAAGCAAACCTTCGAGATCTTTCACCGTATCTACATCGCGCATGCGCATAAAGCACTTCCGATATATCGGTCATGCTGTAAACATTATCGGATCGTTGGACATATTTATCCGAAACTTAACAAAGAGGTCAGTTAATACTTAGATTATTAATTAATTAATTAACCAATCCATCAATTTATTCATTCAATCAATCACTTTAGTAATATTTGTAGTTTTAATATTATTAGTATAAGTTTGTTACACCGCCCATGATAAACGCCGCTGATCACAAGGAAAACCGATTTTCAGTTTGCTTTAATCCTTTGCATGTTAATTGTTTAAATCAACTCAGAAATAAATCTGATAACATGCATTCTGCAGTATATATTGGCTGTGTATTTATATGTTAAACCTGTATTTTAGCGCCGTAAATTATTTCATGGATTTCAGCGTTGGTCGAGTAGGCCATACAGTCGGATTTGCGAAGAGTTTTTAATAAATGATAAATGGAAGTCGAATTAATTAAATTATTTTTTACTTAATTAGAAGTGGGTTTTATGTAAACAATCTCACTGAAATCGAAGCTGGATTGATGAACAATGACTGTTAATTAAGTAAAAGTGATGGTGATTTATAAATAATTGCTGCCTAAAGGGAACCGGGATTGATGAAACGGATTATTTATTTTAACAAGATGGCTCGATTAGAAGGATTTTGGCCATAACAAGTTGGTATGATTCAAAATAATAATGCTGTAACGAGTGAATAATTTAAGAATTTAAAATACATGTTTACCTTTTTATAGAAATGACCGAGTTACCACTGCACTTGAGCGGGTTGGAGAGGATTCTCGCTATGTAACTATGTCCCTAGACTCCCTACAAGTACAAGGTGGCCGAAGACCGACCCAAGTTCCCAGCTTTCAGGGCGCTACGACATCCTCAACCCGCAAGTACAAGGTGGACGAAGACAGACCCAAGTTCCCAGCTTACAGGACGCTACGACATCCTCAACCCGCAAGTACAAGGTGGACGAAGACCGACCCAAGTTCCCAGCTTTCAGGGCGCTACGACATCCTCAACCCGCAAGTACAAGGTGGACGAAGACCGACCCAAGTTCCCAGCTTTCAGGGCGCTACGACATCCTCAACCCGCAAGTACAAGGTGGACGAAGACCGACCCAAGTTCCCAGCTTTCAGGGCGCTACGACATCCTCAACCCGCAAGTACAAGGTGGACGAAGACCGACCCAAGTTCCCAGCTTTCAGGGCGCTACGACATCCTCAACCTGCAAGTACAAGGTGGACGAAGACCAACCCAAGTTCCCAGCTTTCAGGGCGCTACGACATCCTCAACCCGCAATGTTGCATCTTGTCACTACAAGTACAAAGTTGATGAAGACCGACCCAAGTTTCCAGTTTTTAAGACGCTACGACATCCTCAACCCATCAAGTTTACTAAAAAAAAATCCAAAGTTAAAACATGGCACTATTCTTTGCAGAGGTCACTTTGGTTACAAAATAACATTTGGCAGCTTTTATAAACAAAATGTGAAATTAACACAATTCTTAATTGGATTTCACTGATTCAATTCCATAATGCTAGATCATTCTAACTTTACAAAGGGTCAAATACAATACAATTATGCCCATGCTCTGTTTATTGCAGACAGAGTTTACCTACTGTAACAGAGTTTGCTTACAAAGTTTATGTTATTTGGTGTTATTTTGACTAAATTCAACTTTAACTGAATAAAACAAATAATATGTTGCTGCTGGTAACTCATGACTCTTGTGACAGCTCTTGCCTAGAGAAGTGCTTTACAAATGGACAATTGCATTGCTCATGTGGATAAATAAATTTTTTATTTACTTCTTGGTCTTATTGTGACTAAATAAAGCTGACATGTTGCTGTTAACTAAGCATGGTTTGCCTAATTAAATTTCTCACTGTGATCAAAATCTGGCTACATTCTTGTTACAGTTTTAAAGATAATGAAATTCATATAATACTAATAACCAAGAGGTATTTAACAACATGACATAAAGGAAGAATAAAAATTGTTTGACAGAATGAGAAACAACTAATTAATATAGAGATTAGGCACAGTTAGGCATATGAGGTTTCTACCAGTAAAAATCTGCCCCAAAAGTATGGGGAATGGCAATTACAAAAAAGAAGCTGTACAAAAGAGAAGGAAATTTGAATTGGTGTGCAAATCATTTGTAGAATCAGTTAGGCACATCTCACCAACTCTGCCCCTTTTCGGCGTCTATAGAAATGACTTTGAAAAGTTCATTTCTTCTTGCCTAGCATTTCTGCATCGAAATGTTCTGCCACACAACGTATGAAGAAATTACTTCTGCGGCGGAAGGCTTTAGCATGTTCTAGTGACGGCACTAACCCTAGCCCCGAAACTATCTAACCATACCTTAACCTACTTAACCCGTTGGAGGTGAGGTGACGCATTGTAACGTTAGAGGTGAGGTGGGGTCTGACAAACCCCAACACATATTTTTATTTTCAAGTCGCGATATCAAATGGAAAACATCAATTTGAATTAAACTATTCTTCTATGATCAATTATCAACTAAACATGCGATTATCACAAACAAATATCTGTTTTAAATCCTTATTAGATGGCCAGAAGGTGAACCCATCCATTGTCTACTTTGCCCGTGTAAGTTCGGTTTGTATACGAAAAATCGCAATTTCCTTCAAATGTACATTAAAATAAAAAAAACTGTTCGTTCAAAATTCCTGAAATTTTGGTAAAGTGTCCGTATTTCATATTCAGAAAGGTAGAAAAAATAATCCAAGCTGGTTTGACGTTTTCCACAAAAAAATTCAAGTAGAATACCTCTGGGGTGTGTCACACCCCACCTCACCTCCAACGGGTTAAACGACACCTAACCTTCTTGCATGGTGTTTCTACGGAGGAAGGCTCCGCCACGCAACGCATGTAGCAATTACTACTGCGGCGGAAGGCTTCCTAACACGTTCTAGTGACGACACTTGCCATAGCCCTGTAACTAGTCGGCCATCACAGCACTTAACCTACTTTAGCGACGCCTAACCTTCTTGCATGGTGTTTCTGCAGCGGAATGTTCCGCCACACAACGCATGGAGAAATTACTGCTGCGGCGGAAGGCTTTTTAACGTTCTAGTGACGACAGTAACCCTAGTCATGAAATTAATCGGTCTTTACAGACCAGACCTGACCTTAACCAATTTCTACGATGCCTAAACCGACCCAATCGGACATTCACAGCGCCAATTAATAGGAAGTAGGCCTAATAAATTGTTACAACGCGCATGCGCCAAGGTTTACACATGCACGAAATTCCACGAATATCTTCCGCCACGGAAATTTTGAGAAAATATTGCTTTTCAGGTCGAATTGTCGCCGCCGAAGATTTGCCCTTCATATAATTGCAGATACGGTTTTCTTCCTAAGCATTGTGGCCACAGCTTCCCTAGCCTATACATAGTTAAAAGGCCGTATCTGCATTTTATCACATTTAAATTTAAAAAATAGAAAAAATAAAAATGCCATAAAATGTGAAATAAAAAGATGTTTCATATCTGAGAAAACGAGAACTGTAGCTTTTTAATTTTGTCTCGGCATTTTCAATTTTAGTTTTTTCAATTTATCTCGGAATGAACTTTTTGCAGATACGGCCTTTTTCCTAAGCACGGCAGTATTCATCTCAAACTACAAATATTTCCATCCGTAAGTATGTGCGATCATAAATTATAATTCAGCACATGTATGCAGCAAAGTCGTCAGGTGGAGAAAATTGATGGTCAAAACAATGCTCTAGAAAGTCATTTTCTGTTTCAAGCAATTCATTGCAAATACCACATCCAAAAGATTTCAATAACGGCGCCTTTGTATCCACAGAAGTTTCGACTTTGCCATTATATAGACATTCTTCATCTTTAATTCTCTGCAACTGAACTGCATTTCCACTGGATTCCGGATATTTTCTCCATGAGAAACCTTCACTTGACTCGTCAATAACACCTTCATTACTAAATGCAACGAAACGATCAGACATATTAGCAATATCTTCAACTTCAGTCTTGACATCCTTTGGCTTGATTCTTGCATGGAGTTTAATCTGCTTTGCTGAAGAACAGCTGTTCGTAATCGAATTAGTGCACAAATGTTGCTTTTCAGTTGCATGAGTTGTGTGTTCGTTTGGATTTATTCTTTTTGTGAATCCTTCAAAAGGCATCTCACACATGTATGGTCTTTCAACAGAATGAATTCTCATGTGCTTTTTCAGATTAGTATTTTGGCTGAATGATTTCTCACATAATTGGCAACTGTATGGTTTCTCTCCTGTATGTGTTCTCATGTGCTTTTTCAGATCACCACATTGGGTGAATGATTTCTCACATAATTGGCAACTGTATGGTTTCTTTCCTGTATGTGTTCTCATGTGCTTTTTCAGATCACCACATTGGGTGAATGATTTCTCACATAATTGGCAATTGTATGGTTTCTTTCCTGTATGTGTTCTCGTGTGAATTTTCAGATTACAACATTGGATGAATGATTTCTCGCATAATTGACAACTGTATGGTTTATCTCCCGTATGTGTTCTTATGTGGTTTTTCAGATTAATATTTTGGCTGAATGATTTATCACATAATAGGCAACTGTATGGTTTCTCTCCTGAATGTGTTCTCATGTGCAGCTTCAGATTCCAACATTGGGTGAATGATTTTTCACATAAATGACAGCTATATGTCTGTCCTGTATGTGTTCTCATGTGCATTTTAAGATGACTGTGCAAAGTAAATGATTTCTCACATAACTGGCAACTGTATGGTTTATCTCCTGTATGCGACCTTATGTGCCGTTTCAGATCCGTAAGTCGGGGGAATGATTTCTCACATAATTGGCAATTGTATGGTTTCTCTCCTGTATGTGATCTCAAGTGCATTTTCAGATTACTATGTTGGCTGAATGATTTCTCGCATAATTGGCAACTGTACGGTTTCTCTCCTGTATGTGATCTCAAGTGCATTTTCAGGTTACTATGTTGGTTGAATGATTTCTCACATAATTGGCAACTGTATGGTTTCTCTCCAGTATGAATTTTGATGTGCTTTTTCAGAGCATAACTTTCATAAAATGATTTCTGACATAATTGGCAACTGTATGGTTTCTCTCCAGTATGAATTATGATGTGCTTCTTCAGAGCATAACTTTCATTAAATGATTTTTGACAAAATTGGCAACTGTATGGTTTCTCTCCAGTATGAATTATGATGTGCTTCTTCAGAGCATAACTTTCATGAAATGATTTCTGACATAATTGGCAACTGTATGGTTTCTCTCGGACTGTATGTGTTCTCATGTGCTTTTTCAGAGCACAACTTTCCTTAAATAATTTCTGACATAACTGGCACCTGTATGGTTTCTCTCCAGCATGTCTTTGCATGTGTCTTTTCAAATAACCACTTTGATTAAAAGATTTTCCACATAATTGGCACCTGTATGGTGCTTGCCCAGTATGAAGTATCATGTGTATTTTCAGATGACTGCAATTAACAAAAGATTTCTGACATAACTGACACTTGTTTGGCTTTTCAGCAGAATGGCTACTCATGTTTATTTTCGCACTATTGCTCTGGTGAAATTATATGTTGAGAAATCTGGAACTTATTGTATCAACAGCATGGGTTCTCAAGTGCTTTTGTAAGACAACCACCCCAATAAAATGATTACAGACATTTCTGGCAATTGTATTATATATCTCACAATAGTTGACCTTTATAAAAGTTGGAGACAGAAGCATTCAGTATAATGGTCTTGACACCTTGACCTGATGCTGTTTGCCATCTCATTCACGTTCTGAAAAAATCAGTAAACATTTTAATTTTTAAAAAGTTGGCAGTGTTCTGAAAGAAAAAGTTGGCAGATAATGGATTATGTCACACAATATCAGAAACGAAACGTCTTCATAGTAGTTTGAAAATTAGAAGAGTTAAGAATTGATGATTTTTTTAACATTATTATTATTTCGTAACAGATATATATCTAATTTTTACAGATTCATCTGAACCAAAAAATATAAAAATTTTGAACGTAACTGCGAATCATACGCAAACTCACTAAATATACAAATTCACGTATACCACACAATCTACCACAAGTTTCATTCAACAGAATCTGCTGTTCATGGCAATTCGTAATGACAATTTCAGCACTGTGAACAAGAGCAATGAGTCAATAAATACTCCCCATGATATATATGCTGCCTTTGCCAGAGTGTGCAAACTGTGAATCCAATATTTAAATAGACACCACCATTGTAATGGGGTTTACGACACAAACCACACACAAAACCAACATTTTTAGGCCAAACATTAGAGTGGAATGGGAAAAAAGAAAATCAGAAATTTGACAAGTAATAGAAACCAAAAGTTGCCCAATGATATGGGTCAAGAAATGTGCAAAAGTTTTTTAAACTATGAAAATTTTGCCTAAACAGAGGCCAGATTAATGAAAAATCAATCACTACCTAAATAGAAGCTGGATTGATAAAACGTGTTTTATCAGTTAACTACAGAAACAGGCTTACTGGCCAGAGGAAAGGTTTTGTCACTTTTGTCGTCTTTTTTGTTCTAAGCTAATTTGGGTGGGAGTTGTCCGGGTTTTGTCCAGGGAATGTCAGGGGTGGAGCACGGACATTTCCCTCTGGTAAAAGCCACCTGGACAAACCCTCTGGACAAAAAAAACCTGGACAATTCTCTCTGAGGAAGGACAAACCCCTGGTAGGACATATTGAGTATAAGTGGTTGTGCTATAAAACGGCAGTACTAGGTACGCAAGTCGGATTGATGAAAAAAATTCTACCTAAATAGATTGATACAAAATAAATTGTACTTAATTGGAAGCGGGATTGATGAAAATATTCTTGCCTAAATTGGAGATGGATGGACAAAAATTATTGTTATTTAAATAGAAGTTGGATTAAACTAATTTTTTGCCTAAATGGAAGCTGGATTGATGACAATGACTCACGCTATGCTAAATTGCACCAACAAGTATTAGCTTCATATCGAAGTGATTGAATGACACTAACAAGGCTATTTGCACAGTGACAGGTGTTTACCCGTGTGACACTAGCTAGTTTACACAGCACCGCGAACTGGATAATTACCATAAGTTTGAGCAAATGATACCTACATAAATGGGCTATTTGGGCAGCAAAGGGGGTAATTATCCGGGGGTAATGTCCTAGGCTAAATCATAGGGAATTGTCCGGGGATGTCCAGGGGGAAATGTCCTACACTCGTCTGGGGCGTGTGTTCATAAGGTTTAATGTCCTACACTTGTCTTCGGCAGAATCAGTTAACTCATTGACCTAACTATCATTAATTAAGGTTATTATTTAAACGTGTCTTATCCACTAAATTATACCAGCATATTTTTATTTTTACAGATTCTAACCAGGCTTGTGTTAAAGTCCAATTTCCCCGTATTCAGCTTCATACCATAATCCAAAATAATTATTTGCTGCAATAAGCTCAAAATGGCGTCCGATAAAGTATTTCTCTCTGCTGAATTCGAAGCTAGAGTTTGTTAGTTATCTGCCCTCTAGCGAATATATATTATCAAGCTGTGACAACCGTCACATTTTATTTATGTTTTTTGTCGATTAGTGTCAGTCGTAATTACAATGTCGCTATTTATTATATGCTAATCAAACTAAGAAGAAAGGATTGAACAGAACAGTACACGTCTGGCTCAAAATTGCCCATAAACTCAAAAGAAAAAAAGTAAATAAAATATCAAATTGACTTCATCGGATTGATTCCTTCATATTTTCGCTTTGGTTTCTGATTCTATCATCTGCAGTTAAAATGGTCTTCTTGTCGTGATTTTTTAATGAAGCTGAGGAACTTTGAATTATATATCTAACGTTGCATTAAGCCTATATTAAAATTCGTGCCATCTTTACAATGTTAATGTAATGTAATGTAATTAGTAATTTCTCTAGCGCCGCTCTCAGCGGATGCCATTCAGTAGCGCTCATAGTGCGATAACCTATAGAGAAAAAAAAGGTTAAGAAGAGAGAGATAGAGAGATGTAGATAAGGATCCATAAAGTAGAGTCCCACGCAGAGTGGATGGAAGATAATTCCACAGAGGACCCAATGATGGTAAAGGATTGAGTTGGAGATATAGTGGTCCTAGCTCGAGGAACAAGTCAGTCCTTTTAAGAGGACGAATAGTCGATGAGAAGATGCAGAAATTGGAGAACGAATGAGGTCACTGAGATAGGCCTATTTCGGTGCAAGAACCAGTTTGGATTTGAGTACCAGAGAAAGGATTTTATATTGCATGCATGCAGAGAGAGGAAGCCAGTGTAGCTGATTGATCATAAACGATGATATATGAGAGTACTTAGGTAGGCGGGAAATTAATCGAGACCAGTTGTCTGCAGACCAGTACTGTTGTCGTTAGAATAGTTGTCTGTAGACCAGCTGTCGTGGAACCCTGTGCAGTCACTTGCTGTTTTCATGTGTACTTTTTTGCTATGCTAGACTGTAGTTCGCCTGCAATTCCATTGAATCTAGTTAATATAGTGTGTTCTTACATGTATTATTTTGCAGCTAAAAACTGTCAATTATTTATATGTAGGCTTATTCAAATCTTAACATCACGTCGTTGCTTAGAACTGTGGCATTGGACGTCGACTGAAATTGTGCATTAGAGGCCAGGTTGATAATAAGCTTCTAGCTTTTGCCGGGCTTTCTGTTGCGCAAGGATAGTTCTGTATCCGCGACATATATATTTTTCTGGTGCAGTAAAAAATAAACTAATGGGTTACCTTTACAAAGACATGTTGTAGAGACTGAGAAGCTGTTGTTGAGTTAAGATGGATAGTAATTATGCTGATAAATAATTACGTGTGATATGTAATTAGCCCTACACGAGTAATGGTGTGTTAAATAATTATGTGTACGTGTACAGTGTGATTCTGATTATAATCATGAGTCTGTATTTAATAATATTATTAGGTAATATGAATCACGACCCCTGGAATTTGTTGATGATGTGATGATTGGTGTCAAAATGTCTTGAATTGAATGTGTGCTACACATTACATGCAATAACTATCATTATCACGCTACATGTATCACTATCAAAGATTTGCTTTTAAACTGCAACACTGTATAATGTGAATTCACACAATAGCTTCCTACACCGATGCTTTTATTTTTATAGTCCAGATGAAATTAGATGAACAATTATGAAGTACAAACCAGCAGTGCATTAAACAAACAGTATTATATTCCATTCAGCAAATGCTATGTACACTTAACGACAGAAGTATTTCTGTAACTAAATTTCAGACAAAAAAACAGCAATCAAGTTGTAGAATCCACAACGATAAACAAAAACTAATTGGTAACTAATGCATCAGACAAAGCAATCCCAAGTTTACAGCAATTTTCCTGTCCCATACTTACAAAGAATGTCCACTGTCTAATTATTCTGAAAAGAATGTGGTACATAGTATAAGTATACACTCACTATTTTCAGTAGGTTTATATTCAGAGTCATTTAACTCGAACTACAGATATCTTCACCTGTAAGTATATGCAATCATAATTCAGAACATGTCTACAACTATGTCGTCAGGTGGAGAAAATTGATGGCTTGAACAATGCTTCATAAACTCCTCCATTTCAAGCAATTCATCGCAAATACCACATCCAAAAGATTTCGTAACAGGCGCCTTTGTATCCACAGAAGATTTGACATCGCCATAATACAGACATTCTTCATCCTTAATTATCTGCAACTGACCTGCATTTCCACTGGATTCCGGATATTTGGTCCATGAGAAATCTTCACTTGATTCGTCAATAACACCTGCATTACTAAATGCAATGAAACAATCAGACACGTTAGCAATATCTTCAACTCTAGTTTTCACATCCTTTGGCTTCGTTCTTACATGGAGTTTAATCTGCTTCGCTGAAGAACAGCTCTTCGTAATCGAATCCTTGCACGAGTCTTGCTTCTCAGTTGCATGAGTTGTGTGTTCCCTTGGATTAATTCTTTTTGTGAATCCTTCAAAAGACATCTCACATGTGTATGGTCTTTCTGCAGAATGAATTCTCATGTGCTTTTTCAGAGTAGGATGTCGGGTGAATGATTTCTCACATAATGGGCAACTGTATGGTTTCTCTCCTGAATGTGCTCTCATGTGCCGTTTCAAATCACTAGATTGGGTGAACGATTTCTCACATAATTGGCAACTATATGGTTTCTCTCCTGTATGTGTCCTCATGTGCTTTTTCAGCTGAGCATTTAGGCTGAATGATTTCTCACATAATTGGCAACTGTATGGTTTCTCTCCTGTATGTGTTCTCGCGTGCTGTTGCAGATGACTACGTTTAGTAAACGATTTCTCACATAATTGGCAACTGTATGGTTTCTCTCCTGTATGTGTTCTTATGTGCTCTTTCAGATCACTATGTTTAGCAAACGATTTCTCACAAAATTGGCAACTGTATGGTTTCTCTCCTGTATGCACTCTCATGTGCATTTTCAGAGTAGTATGTGTAGTGAACGATTTCTCACATAATTGGCAACTGTATGGTTTCTCTCCTGTATGTGTCCTCATGTGCTTTTTCAGCTGAGAATTTTGGCTGAATGATTTCTCACATAATTGGCAACTGTATGGTTTATCTCCTGTATGTGTTCTCACGTGCTGTTGCAGATGACTACGTTTAGTAAACGATTTCTCACATAATTGGCAACTGTATGGTTTCTCTCCTGTATGTGTTCTTATGTGCTCTTTCAGATCACTATGTTTAGCAAACGATTTCTCACAAAATTGGCAACTGTATGGTTTCTCTCCTGTATGCACTCTCATGTGCATTTTCAGAGTAGTATGTGTAGTGAACGATTTCTCACATAATTGGCAACTGAATGGTTTTTCTCCCGTATGTGCTCTCATATGATATTTCAGATGACCAAGTTGGGTGAATGATTTCTCACATAATTGGCAACTGTATGGTTTCTCTCCTGTATGTGTTCTCATGTGCTGTTTCAGAATAATATGTTGGGTGAATGATTTCTCACATAAAATTTGGCAACTGTATGGTTTATTTCCTGTATGTGTACTCATGTGCCCTTGCAGATAACTGTGTCGGGTGAATGATTTCTCACATAGCTGTAAACTGTTAGGTTTATCTTCTGTATGTCTTCTTACGTTCATTTTCGGAATAATATGTTAGGCGAATGATTTCTCACATAATTGGCAACTGTATGGTTTTTCTCCAGTATGAATTATCATGTGTTTTTCAGAGCAAAACTTACATTAAATTTATGATTTCTGACATAACTGGCACCTGCACAGTTTCTGCTCAGTCTGCATTTGCCTTGTGATATAACTACTTTGATTAAAAGATTTCCAACATAATTAGCATAATAATTATGGTGCTTAACCAGTATGAAGTCTCATGTGTATTTTCAGATGACCAAAGATTTCTGGCACCTGTATGGCTTTTCAACAGAATGGCTGCTTATGACATTGACATTGTGCATTTTAGCACTTTTGCCCTGATGAAATAATTTTTCAGATATCTGGCATTTAATGTTTCAACAGCATGTGGTTCTCAAGTGCTTTTGTATCCCAAAAAAATGATTTCCAACATTTCTGGCAATTGTCCTATAAATCTCCCTTCATAAAAGTTGTAGACAGAAACATTCAGTATAATGGTCTTGAGACCTTGACACAATGCTGTTTCCATGTCATGCACCTTCTGAAAGAAAAAACCAGTAACAATTCTAATTTAAAAATATGTTAGCATTGTTCTAAAAGAAAAAGTTGCCATATAATTGGTTAAGTCTCATGTCTTCATAGTTGTTTGAAAAGTAGCAGAGTTAAGAAATGATTAATATTTGAACATTAGGCCTACTTTTATTTCCTAAAGGATATACACCTTTTTTTAAAAATCATCTCAACCACAAAAGATAATTTTTTTAACACAGCTACGAATCCTACGCAAACTCACCAAATATACAAATTCACGTATACCACACAATCTACCACGAGTTTCATTCAACAGAATCTGCTGTTTATGACAATTCGTATGACATTTTCAGTACTGTGAGCAAGAGAAAGGTGGCAGCAACTGATTCAGTGATTCACTTGATATAGCTGCTGCCTTTTACAGAGTGTGCATCCCATACTTAAATTCACAGTACCATTGTAATGGCGGTTTTCTATTATAGCCATACACAAAGCCATCTAAACAGCCCACGGCAACGGAATGATTTAAAAATTCACATTTCATCAGCAACAACAACAACCAACAACAAGAAAATCAAAAAATGGCATTAAAAGCAACAGCAGCAGCACCACACCAATAATAATTATTCACCAATACTAATTATTCACCAATAATAACTATTCACCAATAATAATTATTCACCAATAACAATTATTCACCAATAATAATTATTCACCAATAACGATTATTCACCAATAATAATTATTCACCAATAATAATTATTGCTAGAAGATTTCTTACAGGTTTCATTACATTGATATTTCTATGTGCAACATTGTTAGAGTCATGATTTCATATAAAAAAAATTTCCTTTCTCAATGAACAGATGCAAAAAAATCCATTATGACACTAAATTATATAAATTACAGGTAAAAAAAATAAATGGCTATTTTATCTTCATGAACTATTTGCCCATTGAAATTCTAGTATATATATATAGAAATTGGATGAAAGGAATAATTCATAATAAGACTCTAAGAGTCACTCTGATGAAAATGTCTGACTGAAATAGTAGCTGGATTGATTAAAATACATTGTTCAAGTAGAAAAAATGATTTTTTTATGAAAAAATGCTATGTTAATACAGAGGAAAATAAATTAATACATAATAATTATTGAGAAGGTCAAATTAAAAAAATTATCAAAAATTTCTTTAAATTTAAAACCAACATAGGCTGGTATACATGACATTACATGTATTATAGCACAGTAAATTATTAGTCATTGCATGGGTTTCATATTTGGCCAAATACAAATTTTCACCATTGATGAAGTGAATAATTGCCAATTAGAAGTCGAGTTGATGAAAATAATTCTTCCTCAAATGAAAGTAACGTCTATGAAAACAATATTGCTGAAATTGAAGTTGGCTTGATGAAAAACAATTTTTAATTAAACTATAGTAGTTGTATTGATTAAAAATAATTGCTGTTGAAATAGAAGCGGAATTGATGAAGCAAGTTGGATCAAAGGGAGGGATTTTTGAGATGCTATAAGTACAAATGAATAATAATAATAGCTGCAATGAGCGAATAATTTACAAAGTTAGATTACATGTATGGTGAGCATTGGTTCAAGTATTCATTGCAAATCGGTTGGATTACTGTTCCTCTTTCTACCTTGGCCTTCCCCAGGTTCGCTTGCGTGGTCTTGAGGGGGGTGCTGCGGGCGGCTGCACATTTGGTGGGTGGCATTCCTAAGTTTGGTCATATCTCGCATTACATTCATGATGTCTTACATTGGCTCCCGGTTCAGTCGCGCATCCACTTCAGGGTTGTTTCTTTTGCTTGGCACTGCATCTTGGGCACAGCACCTTCCTATCTTTGTGAGTTCTTCATCTTGACCTCAACTACTGTGGGTCACCGATCTTTGCACTCGGCCTCTATAGGTGACTTTATGGTTACTTATGTCCGCACAGCCACAAGGCAGCATAGGGCATTTTCGGTCACTAGACCTTCCGTCTGGAACGACCTTCCCTCTAACCTACATGTATATAAATCACATAGATAGATAGATAGATTGGTGGGTCTAATATTTGTCAAAATGACTTACTAGCCGGTGTCACGACACTGGTCGACAGAAAACCCGTCTAACGACAAGTGGACTCTCGACAATTCGTCTAATGACAACTGGTCTACAACAACTGATCCAGCGCTTGAGAAATGGAATCTGGTTGAGTTTTTTAACAGGTGAAATGGAGGTTGGATTGATGAAAAATGCAAGAGAAATGGAATCTGGATGATGGGTCTTTTACAGGTGAAATAGAAGAGCGATTTACAAAAATAACGCATGAGAAATAAAAGCTGAATGAAGGTATTTCTAGATTTGAAATGGAAACTGGATTGATGAAAAAACGCTTAAGTAATGGAAGCTGGATGAAGGTATTTTTAGATCTGAAGTAGAAGCTAGATGCATGTTGAAATACATAAATAAAAATCATCAATCCAGCTTCCATTTAAGCTAAAAACCATTTTCAGAAATCCAGCTTCCATTTCATCAATATGAATTGTCTGTAGACCAATTGTCATGGAACCTTACCAGCCATAGTCGGTGCTGCATAACTATCGGGGGCGACGTGATCGGCGGTCATTAGTTCATCTTAAATAAACATTTTATACTAAGAGGATAGTCTTTGTCGTGAGTGTCGGCTAAGTCAGGATAAGTGTCGTGCAGGTCGGTTAGGGATAGTGTTTGGGTCAGTGTCACCATTAGAAAATCATTTGGATTGATGGAAATGATTTCTGGAAAAACAGAAGGTGGATTGATGAAAATAATATAACTGACACAGAAGTTGGATTTGACAAAAAATATTCCGTAAATGGAATGGCTCTTAAAATGTACAGTCCATGTTTCAACACCACTTGCGCTGGTAAAACACAATGTATGATTTTTTGCCCACCGATTGTGAAAGAATATCTGTCATAAGCCTAGTCCATGTCTCAGTGCCATTTTACGCTGGCAAAAGACACTGTATATTAGAGTTTCCCCCCGCCCCGATAGTAATGGTAGTCTATGCCCATTATCTTCGGTGGTGCGCAGACATTAACCGCTCCCTACCCCCTCCTGGACGCATATACCCTAATCCCAAGCCGTATAGCAACGTACAACTATTTAAAACATGTTTTAGTCATTTTTCATCGGTCATCCAACTTCCAATTCTACCATATCACAGTTCCGTTATTCATCCAACTTCTACTTCAACTATTTATTTTTATAGTTCATCCAGCCTCTAGTTTTACGGTTACAATTTAGCATAAAATCATGATTTCGTCGCTCATCCAACTTCTTCTTCTGTTAATTAATATGCTCATCCAGCTTTCAATGATATTGCAATACGTCAGCAGTAATATCATGTTTTCATCTTTCATCCAACTTCCATTTTACGGAAATAAAATATCTCTGAAGTGCTATACGGCTTGGGATTCGGGTATATGCCTCCTGGACAAACCCCAAGGGTAGGACATAACCCCCCGGGTTGAACATAAATTGGGGTTTTTATAAATGGTAAATTGGTAATCCTCCAAACGACGGTCCCAATTTCAAAATAAATATAACTATATTAGTCCTACTCATGCTAGATTGATGGAAAAAATTCTAGCTAATAGAAGTGAGGGTAAACATCAAGACTGGCTGCCCGTACTCCAGACAATATGGCTGCCAACGAATGCAATAAAATTAGAGCGCGACCATCGACGACATTGTTGATCAATTCAGCTTTAATCTCAGCAGAATGACTGCACTAACCCTAAAACTAACCCTAACCGACCCTCACGACGCCTAACCTGAGCCCTAACCGACCCTCATGTTGCGATGTCGTCTATAGGTCGCGCTCTAATTTTATTGCATTCGTTAACGGCTATATTGTTTGGAGTACGGGCAGCCAGTCATGACGTTTACCGAAGTGAGATTGATACAAAATCATTTGTACATAAATGGAAGCTGGATTGATTAAAATATCCTTGCGTAAATTGGAGATTGATGAACATGTTCATTGTTTGAAATGGAGTTGCAATGACGAAAAATAGCTGTTATTTATGAGTTGTAAATTTATTAAAAAGAATTGTTGAAATATCAACAGAAACTGGGTAAAGGTGTATTTTAGCGTATTAAATTATTCGCCATTGCATGGGTTTCAGTGTTTATCAGACACAAGTTGGATTGACGAAAAGAATTCTTGCAAAGTAGAAGTCAGATTAATAAAAATAATTTTTACTGAAATGGAAGTGGGATTTATTAAGACAATTTGGCTGAAAACAAAGCTGGCTTGATGAACAAAATTTTTTTAATTAAATAGAAGTGATTTTGATGAAAAATGATACCTGTCTAAACAGAAGCGGGACTGATGAAACTAATTCTTGCCGAATTCTTACCTAAGTGGAAGCTGGATCGATGGCTATAAATCGTGGAAAACTAGAAGTTGGATTGATTAAGAATAATGATGGTGCAACGAGCCAATAATTTAATACGCTAAAATACACCTTTACCAGAAACTGGATTGATTAAACAAATCTTTGCATAAATGGAAGCTGGATTGATGAAAAACAATTTGGCATACCTGGGAACGGCGGTCCCAAATTATAAAATTACATAAATCGATAGGCTATCTCCTGAGAAGGCTTTAAACATGATGTGTGGTGAAATAGAAGCTGGATAAATGGCATTCCAGCTGAAATGGAAGCTGGATGCATGCTGAAATACATAACTGAACTCAACAATCCAGTTTCCATTTCTCAAGTTTAATTCTCGTCAATCCAGTTTCTATTTCACCTATACCTAACGAACCTTCATCCATCTTCCATTTAACTTATTATGTCCATCATCCAGGTTCTATTTCTCAACCGTTCAATTCATCAATCCAGCTTCTATTTCAGATCTAAAAACCTTCATTCCAGCTTATATTTCACTTGCGTTTTTTCATCAATTCACCTTTATTTCACCTGTTAAAGGTCTTCATCCAGCTTCCATTTCTCAATTGCTTTTTCATTATTCCGGCTTCTCTTTCGGTGGACCAGCTGGTCGTTTTATAAGTGTGGAGTGCAAAAGAAACCTTTTCTATGCGCCCATCCAATACACCGCCCTATAATAATACGACACATCATGTTGATTTGCTTAATGTTATAATTTGGGACCGCCGTTCCCAGGTATGCCAACAATTTGACATCTCAAAAGATGAGGGACTGATAAGACGCGTTTTATCAATAGTGCTCTACAAAATAGGCCATCTGCACAGGGGAAGGTTTTTTGTCCGTTTTCTGTTCGAGGCCAAATCGGGAACTTGTCCGAGATTTTGTTAGGGAGGGTTGTCGGGGGGGTTAAACCGTAGTTTACGTTGATTAATTATTTTCATTATCGATATCCCGTAGTTGACGTTGATTAATTAATAAACGCCTAAAATCACGAATATAACGCGCCATAAAACGTGCTATTACAATTTCTGAACATTCGCAACCGGAAGTAGCAATATAAACCGAAAACGCGAAAAGATGGAAGCTGGATTGACGAAAAACGGTACTTTTTTTATCCGACAACCAATTTCTTACATTCGATGACAAATATTTTCCGACGAAATAGAAGCGGGATTTCTCACGTGAGGGTCGGTTAGGGCTCAGGTTAGGCGCCGTGAGGGTCGGTTAGGGTTAGTTTTAGGGTTAGTGTAGTCATTCTGCTGAAAATGAAGCTGGATTGATGAAAAACGCTTGAGAAGTAGGACCTGGATAAAGGCATTTTTTACCTGAAATGGAAGCTGGATAAAGGCATATTTATAGTTGAAATGGAAGCTGGATTGAACCTGGCGATCCACAAATTACTTGTATATCAATAGCAATAGCCAAATAATTTATCAACGTGGGGTAAAGTGAAAATAATTAATCAACGTAAACTACGGTTTAACCGTCGGGGGTGGGGGCTTCAGTAGGTTCAATGTTCTACACTATTCTTCGGCAGAATCAGCTAACGCATTGACCTAACTATCAGTAATTAAGCTTACTTGTTAAAAGTGTGTTATCCACTGAATTTTTCGCGCATATTTATTTCTTACAAATAACAGATTCTAACCAGGCTTGTGATTAAAGTAGAAAATTTCTCAAAATCCGCTTGCTGTAATCAGCTTAAAATGGCGACCGACAAAAGTATTTCTCTATGCTGACTTCGACGCTAGAGTTTCCTAAATTGTCCTCTGCCCTCTAGCGAATACATCTTCGCCAGCTATGAGAACCAAAATTGCAAATTGTCCTCCAATAATTATACATGTATTATACTTTTTCTGTCGTTTCCTTTTGTGTTCGCAAAGGTTCCAATAAAGATTGTATTGATTGATTGTAGCCTATCATTAAAATTATCATGAAGCGTAGTAAGTTGATATTGATAATGATGACAATGTCTTTCAAGGCTCGGCTGAGGCATCATGCATGTGCTGAAGATCACACTGAGAGAGATTATTGATGATGATGATGATGATGATGATGATGATGACGATGATGATGATGATGATGATGATGATGATGGTGATGATGATGATGATGATGATGATGATGATGATGCTGGTGATGATGATGATGAGGAGGAGGATGACGACGACGATGATGATGGTTTTTATAAATGGCGGTGGTGGTGGTGACGGTGATGATGATGATGATAAGGTGGCGATGATGATGATGATGATGATGATGATGATGATGATGATGATGATGATGATGATGATGATGATGATGATGATGATGATGATGATGATGATGATGATGATGATGATGATGATGATGATGATGATGATGATGATAATGCATTGCGAATGTATTTTCGATGCTGATAGTAATGACAATAATGTTCGTTAAGAGTATGATAGGCCTAATAATAAAATTATGGCTTAATATCAAAGTGTTGCAGATGCTAGCTGATACTAGTGTTGATTCTGCGGATGATGGGGGTGATGATAACGATTATGGTTCTGCTAATTGCCTAGGCTACATGAAGACAAAGTGATGCATTAGCCATGACCGCGACGTTTACAACGATGAACAATCGACAAGAGTTGCTGCTGCAGCTGCAAGCCAATACGAATAGGCTAAATTGGTAAGGGAAAAACGGCTCTATTGTTTATAGCCTCTAATAATTATAATTGTTAACAGCCCATAAAACGAAAGGAAAACTTGTCTGTGCGTCTCATAAAGGATCCAATGACGACTGCTCGCCTTAATGTCCGTTTGCACGTCTGTCTGTGACTCAGTTTGTATGATATGATTATAGGGCCTATTATACACAGGACTACAATAATAATAGGCCTACACAACAGCGCTGTATGTGGGCCTGTATGTCAGTTCAGTTATTATGCCACCTGTCTTTCTGACTGTTCTGATCTATCTGTGCGTATGATCTTCTACCTCTTCTCTATCTCTGTGCTATCCCTCATACCCCATTTGCATCCCAAACGTCTAACATGTAGGCCTGCCTTGACTAAGATCAACATCCTGTTGTAACGCTATCGATAGGAGGAAAATAAGCAGAGGAAATTTGCAACATTTTGCATCAAATAGTATAAAATGTTCAAAGCGTTTTCGACGAATTATTTTCATGAATTGCTGTCGAGATTCGTATGGTTTATTTTAATTTTTAAGTGCGTCGCAGCTCAAACTGAAGGTATGATTTTACTACTGCTACTATTCCTAATATTCCTTTATTGAAGACTTATTGTCAAAATCGCAACAAGGTAGGCCTACCAAAGCTGCAGTTTATTATAGTTAGGATAATGAAAAATAAATGTGAAAAAGAGGTTGAGTGAATCAAGGACTAGGGTTTGCATAGTATAATTATAGGGGCATAAAAATGTTTGTCCAGTCAATTACCTCATAAAGAGCTCGTGGGATAAAATATCTATCGCTCTTGGCCAGCAAGATAAAATCATGGGGACGCATGTTGTTACGTGGAATGACTTTAGTTGGGAACAGAGAGCCCAGCACGTGATATTCGTTTATTAGCACTGCCTTTGTTAGGTTGGTATGAGCATCACGCCTGAGCTGATCCACCCACAGATGAGTTAGGTGGAAGAGATCCAACTCATCTCATTTTCTTCAGAAGTCGATCAAGTCTTCTTCCGGTCCTCCACCGTTGTGAGCATAGGCGCAACCACCCTATGGGACCCACGGGACGCGTTCCCCCAACTTTTGAGTGGTCCCCTAACTTTATTATTATGGTCCCCCCTCCAACTTTTATGACTTGATTAGTTATGCCCCCCCCCCAACTTTTAGGACGTGATTGTACCTATGGTTGTGAGGCCCCACCATGAGGCACATACATCAATCAAGAGACGGCAGTTACTGTAGGCTAATAGCCTTGAGCAAACCGACAAATTGCCACAAAAGTGTGATCGAATGATGCAAGACATCGGATGGCGTTGTAAGACTCCATTACAATTGACCAGCACTTCCTCAACGTGATTTGGGGCACGAAGGTCACTAAGTCTTGCAATAATGTGTCACTCTAAGAATCTTCAGAGACTCGCTCGATTTCATCCACAATTGGAGGAAACATTGGTTGACGACCATGAGAAATAATGATCTCACGTCGAATCATTATTATTCTATTATACACAAAAAGAAAGAGAGGATGATTAGTCCTTAAGCTTGCATTCGAGCAAGACTTGGTACGAAAAGTGAGCGACTTCTTTTCTTAGCCTCGGCATATGAAGGCGGTGGTCGGTCCTGGTCCTCACATCACGTACAGGATTATCTTCCCACCGATAGTGAGCTCAATTATAGAGCCAAGTCTAGGTGTTCCACGCGACTGCGAGCGCTGGCTAACGGTGACTGGTCCACACATCTGATCAGAGTTTGTGATGTGATCAGCTTCTTGTTCCTTACACTTATACTATTAGGCTACTTGAAGTGTGATTAATTTTGATCAAATGCTTTTTAAAACTTTTTAATGCGCTGCGTTTTTGGATCGTAAAAAACAGTGGGTGGACTTGCTAAAGGTATTATAAAGTGTTCTGTTTCAATTTCAAAAGAAATAAATTTGGCTAATGTGCGTATATATGAATTGCCTTTATAGTAAGTCTGCAAAACGTGATTTACAATTTCTTTTGTTTCAAGGCAAGGTTTTTGGCATAAATCCGTATAGGTGATTGTTTTTTGCTCACCCTGTACATACACAATTATACAAAAATACTGCCTCGAAATGGCTACCGTCAACTGGGGTAACTTTGATAGTTTTTTGCATATTTGGTTCCATAAATGGAACTTTTTAAAAATATTTTTCTGATTTTTTTGCTTTATTGTACCAAATGATGTCTTGTGGTTGCGATGAAACTCGATTTTATTTTTTTAAAGTATACCTGGTATTTTTTTTTAAAGCCCAAAGAGTTATCATTGTAACCCCAGGGGGTGGGGTTACTTTGATACTTTTTTACTTTTCAATATGTTATCAAATAAGGACCCAATAGGGGCTACTTTGATAGTTTTCTTCAGTTTTAAAAAAGAAACACGTATCCCCAACCATCTGGGGATCCAAAAAAGTCCCTAACTGGATAACTGACTATTGAGAGGGTATCCAAAAAAATTCTTTTCCATTGTCAAAGGGACAACGCATTTCAAAGGTTTTTTATCAGTTTCTTTGAATTCATGACTTTACAGGTGACATTTTTGAACTGGAATTGATGTCTGTCGTTTTCTGTAGGCTCCTGTAGTTTTTCAACAATGAATTATATGGAACTGCAGGGTCTATATCAGCTTCTATGTCAGTAAATCTGAAATAATTGCTGCCGGGTTGTTTCTTCACAAATTATTGCACTTTGAGAAGTTTTCTTCTTGGCTTTGCATCAAGAATTTTGACAATGTACATGTAGTTGAGATAACCTTTCTTTCCTTCATACTTCACAACAGTCCATTGGTCATGTCCATAGGCTACTGGTACTTTATGGCGACCACTGGTGATGCATTGTCACCACCTGCCGAGTCATACGAAGTACCGGTAGTACCTGTAGGCTACTACTATCTTGGCATGATACTGATCCACCACTTTCAGAATCGGAGGATGGTTCTACGGTTTCTACCTCTTGACCTTTACGTCATTTTGCTGGTACTGGTACCATGCAGTACCGGTACCGGCAGTACCTTGCTTGTTCCAAGTAGTGTTTTGTCACTTTACTGAGATCAGTATGTATGTATGTATGTATGTATGTATGTATGTATGTATGTATGTATGTATGTATGTATGTAGTATGTATATATGTATGTATTGTATGCATATATGTGTGTGTAACTCCGTATGTATGTGTGTACGTATGTGTGCATGTATGTATATATGTATATGTATGTATGTTAATATGTATGTATGTATGCATGTATGTATGTATGTATGTACAGTATGTATGTATGTCTGCTGTAAACATTTTCAACCACTCATGTACTCTGAAACAGTCAAATCGTAGCTGTTCTGGTCCCGTTTCCAAAGTTTCCATAACAATTATCAAAGTTACCCCGGGGGGGTCAAAGTTACCCCGCATGTCAAAGTTACCCCAGTTGACGGTACTAACCTTAGCTTGCATTTATTTTCAGTAACTAACAGCACGTCAAACGGAACGACACCCGGTAGGCCTACAGATACTACATCGGTCATTGGTGAGACAGTTAGACCCATCAATATTGCTACAAATAACTATTTTTAAGAGAAATGCAGATCGGAAGCTCAGAAACATTTGGAAAACAATATCTCCTTCTATTTTCTTTCGATCCTGTTGTTCTTATTCTCGATTCCTGTCAATTACCTTAATTTATTTCTAATCAAACCTACCGTAGTCTAACCTAACCTAACATAATTAATTATTGTCTTATGTGAAACAGTATTTGTTTCATACATTCAGAAGAGCTTTTTATCAACGTCATCTACCGAATGGAAGGCTGATTCGACCCGTGGCGGTAGCCAGGATTTGATTTCGGGCGGTGTTTCTTGGGTGGAGAATTTCTGACGATCTTTTTTTCATTTCGGGGATGTTTTCATGGTTTTGTTTTATGGTTTTTACATCTTGACAATGTGCTAGTAAATGCATTATATTATTTGTTACATTTTCCATTTCGGGGGGTGTTCAAACACCCAATACACACACCCCCCATCTACGGCCTTGATTCGACC
Organism: Lumbricus rubellus; assembly: GCA_945859605.1. Lineage (NCBI taxonomy): Eukaryota > Metazoa > Annelida > Clitellata > Crassiclitellata > Lumbricidae > Lumbricus > Lumbricus rubellus. The sequence continues at coordinate 29,956,463 of OX243822.1, read as the reverse complement.
AGTTGTAGGGTAGCGGGAAAGAATCCATCGTCCATGCGCTCTTTGTGCCACAGCGCTCTTATTAGGCCTACCTGAAACTCCAGCCTCTTCTGAACGGCTAATTACTTAGATGTACCTGGTTCAATGTTGAACTCAGCAATTTGATGTCCATCGCATGTTGTCCAAGTTTTCGTTTCCTTTACGACGCCTAGTTTACTCAATTTCGCTTTGCCTAAACTTCTATGTAGGCTATACTGCCGTGCTAAGCAAAAAGACAGTAACTCAAAAAAGACGATTTTGCGTAAAACGATAAAGAAGAAATCGGTTTAATTCAACCAGAAATAAAACTAGAATCTTTCTGAATTTTTGCAAACAGTTATATATAAACTACTGAATTTTGGAACTTAACTCGTTTTTCGTTATATTTGTGTAAAAAATGTTTAAAAATGAGATACTGCTTTTTTGCTTAGTATCGAAGAATTGAACATCGGTTCGATGCTAAGCAAGAAAGCAGTAACTCATCGTATGGTAGAGAGGACTGGTGAAAAACAATTGTTCTCTTTTCGATACAAGAATGAAATTTGGTGTATACCACGAACATGTACTAAGAAAAATATTTGGCTATAAGGTCATTGCAGATTTGCCCTCTGGCCCCAATGGCAGCCATTTTCCAAAATGGCCGACAGACATACATATTTTAAATATCTCGGCTTCTATTTAACTTAGAAGTGTCATCTTAGTGTCTAATCATACATATTTAGGAACGATGATTCCAATAGTGCCATCTAAAACCAACTCTGGCTTCAACGGCGGCCATTTTTCAAAATGGCCAACCAAAATCGTAATTTTTTAATATCTCAGCATTAAATCCACTTAGAATCGTCATCTTGGTGCCTAAATATACATATTTAAGGACAAGGATTCCAATTGGGCCTCCAAAAACTTCATCTGGCTTCAATGGCAGTCATATTCAAAATGGCCGTCCAAAATGGGAATTTTGCAAATCCCTCTTTTTGGGTCGGCCATTTTGGAAAATGGTGGTCATTGAGGTCACTGGGAACTATGTGATGGCCTTAATGAGATCCCTGACTGAAATGTGCACGTTTTGACACCAAGATGACGATTCCAAGTGAATTGAAAGCCGAGATATTAACAAATTCCTCTTTTTGGGTCCGCCATTTTGGAAAATGGCCGCCATTGAGGCCATGGGGAACTTTGTGATGGCCCTATTGGGATCCTTGACCTGAGATGTGTATGTTTTGACACCAAGATGACGATTCTAAGTTAATTGAAAGCCGTGATATTGACAAATCCTTCTTGTTGGGTCGGCCATTATGGAAAATGGCCGCCATTGAGGCCATTGGGAAAATTTGGATGGCTCCATTGGAATCCGTGACCCTGAATGTGTATGTTTTGACACCAAGATGACGATTCTAAGTTAATTGTAAGCTGAGAAATTGAAAAATCCATATTTTGAACGCCATTTTGAAAAATGGCCGCCATTCAGACCCATGGGGAAAATTTTAGATGACCCTATTGGACTCCTTGACCTTGAATGTGTATGTTTTGACACCAAGATGACGATTCTAGATGATTTGAAAGCCGATATATTGAAATATCTGTAAATCGGTCAGACTTGAATATACATGGAATACTAAGCAAGAAGACAGTAACTCAAGTTACTGCTTTTTTGCTTAGCACGACGACCCAATTTTGAGATACTGTTAATTTCGTTTCCGTTTTTTTCCATGTTCCCGGACCGATACCGTTTCCTTGCTTCCAGGTATGATAGAACATGTTGTCAGGATGTGAAAACAAGTGCTAACTCAAAAACGGAAAAACTTGAGTTACTGTCTTTTTGCTTAGCACGGCAGTATAATTATAGCCTCGTGGTGATGAGTCATATCGCATGCGCTAAACAGAAAGTGTCAATTATTATGATGGTTTGTTTACTGAGTAGCCTAATCGCCTTGAAACAGGCAATGTGATAGTTCGACCGTTTCGCCTTGAAACAGGCAATGTGATAGTTCGACCGTTTTCTATGGACAATCATACGGTTCCGGAAGCAAAGTTTTCGATACGCCATTAGGCCTATAAGTTAGCAAGTAGGGTCAATTATTATGTTTTTATTAAATCAAAATGTCTCTGCGCACATTTACGAACTTAAAAATAGGCTTTTTGAAACGCCATGGCCATGTTATGGCGCCATGTAAATTGTCGAAATTATTATAATTTATTGTTATCACTATCACTACCACTATCACTATCAATTATCACTTTGACTACTATCATCACAATTACTTATTACAATTAGGATTATTATTATTTTTCCCATGGTTGACATGATTCCTCGGGTGATGATTTTGTATTATAAATACAATTAACATAGTAATATTTATTATAGAATAGATATGTAGGCCTAGTTATTAAAATGTATTTTAAAATTTATTATTATTACTATTATCATCATTATTATTATAATTATTGTCGTCGTCGTCGTCATCATCATCATTTTACTATTATTTTTATTTGAAAACATGACATTATGTAGGCCTAGCTATGAAGGATTTTCGTGTCGGATGGACATTGGACAACCTGAATATCACAGCAATATACATGTAATTATGGCATACGTAGGCCAACGTATGTAGAAACACACAGGCCTACGTACACGCATACACGTAGACATTACACGTGTATGCACACACTCATGACTGCCTGAAAAGCCAAAACACAGTAGGCCTAACTATGACTCTTATAGTAAGGGAGTTACTGTGTTTTGGCTTTTCAGGGCAGTTGGTAACATACAGATAAATGCTTGTTTTAAAATTAATACTCGAACATGCTCATACATTGCATATGTGAGCGCCTGTTTGAGCGCCACTTCGATAGGCCTATTTGTTACTCAGAGATGCTCCTGACCAGGGGCTTCTATCCCCCGTAAGCAGCCGGGCGCAATACATATTCTTCCCCCCCTTATTGGGCCGACCTACTCTCCCGGCAATATGTATTATATAATCTTGTCCCCTATATTATAACTACATGGAATGAAGGTTTCTGGGGGGGGAGAGACAAGCAATCATCTAGCAGACGATCACCAAAACACGTAGCGCCAAGAGGAGGGAGGGGTTTTGGGTGTGATATGCGTCTCTACCCCCATTAGAAATTCTTGCAATAATTTCCGCATTGCAATTTCTGAAATACAATGTGGGGCCATTGTGGGCCTACATAATAATGATGTTGTTTTTCTAAGTGTTCAAGGAACAAAATATTTTGATATTTGACAGTCTGAAATTTGAAAGATAACACTGGGGCCATTTAGTCTAGTGTTTAATCAGTGTGTTACCTAGTCACACTGCTTTGGGGAATTTAAGTTTTGGGGAGGGGTAAATGGCTATTTTGGGCGAACAGAAACCACTCAGACATAAATTTTCTGACGACATTTTTTAGTCATTCGCCTAATTTTTCTCCTTGAAACATACATTTACTTCCCCAAAATGCTGATGCATGACCTTATTTTTAATGGGCCTACTTCGATGCTTTGCAGTCAAATTCTTCTACTGACGGGATAACTGCACTTGTAAAAACCTGTCAAATTTATATGGAGGGGTTCAATGTTGCATTATATATAAAAGACTCGTTCATGATCCATTACCCGGCGGTTTGAGGTGGATTCGAACCCGAAAACTACCTTCTCCAGGGCACCGAAGTGACCGAACAAACCACTTCACCATCTCGCACCGCATTTTATCGTCTTAACGGAGTGCTCTGACAATCAATGCCGATCATAAATTATTACAAAGCAACAAACAGCGAGAATTTATTTGATAAAATTGAGTGAATAGATTAATACACGTGGGCTGAGTTTGTTAGTTCATTATTTTGTGAAGAGTATTCTTTCTACGGCCGTGTACTGAATGAACCTCACAGTCGAGAAAAGAGTGGCACAAAAAGCGATATAATATACAGAGACGGAGATAGGTGTGTGAGTATGATGGGCATAGGTGGGTCATTGAGCACATATCTGTGGAAGTTCCACGGTCCAACCTTTCTGACATGATTCTGCTCATCTCAACGCTGTGTTTTGTATAATTATGACAATTACAATGATGCTCTAACAAGGCTGACATTATTTACATCACAAAGCAATCTATTGGAGTCGCCCTCCTCCTATAACTAGGGTTTACTGTCAATACCGCGCACATAATACCGCGCACACAACACCGCGCACACAATACCGCGAATTTCAATACCGCGCACGATCGTTACCGCGCACGATCGATACCGCGAATTTGTTCGATCCAGCTTATATTTTATACATATAAATACCTCCATCCAGCTTCTATTTCTCGCTCGTTATTTTAGTCAATCCAGCTTCTATTTCATATCTTAAAATACAATCATCCAGCTTCCATTTGTCATGCTTTAAATATATTTATTCTCGCCAATCCAGCTTCTATTTCAGACATAAAAATACGTTCATCCAGCTCTTATATCTCATGCTTTATTTTCGTCAATCCAGCTTCTATTTCAGACATAGAAGTACATTAATCCAGCTCTTATTTCTCATGCTTTATTTTCGTCAATCCAGATTCTATTTCATATATAAAAATACCATCGTCCAGCTTCTATTTCTCATGCTTTATTTTCGTCAATCCAGCTTCTATTTGACACATAGAAATACCTTCATCCAGCTCTTATTTCTATGTATCTCTGTGTCTAAAATAGAAGCTGGATTGACAAAAATAAAGCATGAGAAATAAGAGCTGGACGAAGGTATTTCTATGTCTGAAATTGAAGCTGGATTGACGAGAATAACGAGCGAGAAATAGAAGCTGGATGAAGGTAGATATAGGTATGAAATATAAGCTGGATTGAAAAAATTCGCGGTATCGATCGTGCGCGGTAACGATCGTGCGCGGTATTGAAGATCGCGGTATTGTGTGCGCGGTATTGTGTGGGCAGTATTGTGTGCGCGGTATTGACCGGATACCTATAACTAGTTAATTAAACACTTGACTAGTACTGCAGTGGCTGGATTTTTATTTCACGTAGACAAAATAATGATGAATGGGCCTAGATCTAATTACTCTGTGTCAGAAAGAAAATGATCAATTCTGTCCTCCTTTTTATCCAGACTCTGGTTTGGCATCACCTGACTATAAAGCATTGACAATGTTAGTCTTTCGCAACGTTAAACGACGCTGTGCCGTACCGAGTATTATTATTATGGTAGCCTACTACTGCCCAGGGGACTCACCTGGCGGGGTTGCAAAACCCCTTTCGGGTCCCCTGTGCAACCAAAATGATAACTATAATAATTCGCATCATTAGTTAAGTACTGAGTTATTAAATTTGCTAACCTTGTTTTCTTTTATGCTTGATTTGATTTGTTCTTGTTTTTTTGGTTTTCAAATAAATGATTTGATTTTGATTTGATTATCTGAGTTGGTTTTATTCGATTTTTAATCAGATACCAGCTTTCAACATTTTGTTTGATTGCAGGCTTATCCATAACAACCATTGTTTCTATCGCTGTTGGCGCTTTTGTCATCGTCGGCGCTCTATTTCTTGTGATCTGCGTTGCCACCTTCTACGCTAAGAGGTATCGATTCCTTAACTTCTTAATTCACCTGTATGAGTAGATCTAATGGAAACTGATATCCATAATCAGTTGATTATTTTCTATCACTCAACTCGACTTTTTAAACATTTATTTCATTCTTATTTCGCCATTTCTATTGCGCAATTTTAGTTTATGGGCCTATCTATTCAGAGGCGCTTCCAACTACAGCGCGGAAACTGAATTGGAGTTTCAGGTCGAAGTGCACGAGCAATTGCAAGTGAAGGACTTGCTCAAGGTCCCTACGCGGCGGCTTGAGGGCGAATTCGAACCAGGACCCCAAGGCACTGAAAACCACCGCGACCAGGACGGTGTGTTGGATCCGATATATAATTTTTCTATATCTAATCCACCATGGGTTCATTAGCTTCATCTGGTTAAGCTCAGCTCATGGTATTTAAATCAAGTGTAACAAAAGAAAAACGAATGATCTGTCCACTCCCAACCCAAACCAATTCTGGATAAGCCTAAGTTGACGTCTACATTTCAGTATGGCCAGTTCCAGTCTACTATAATCTCTATATTAATAATTTTAATAATTATTATGGTCTGTATAGAATTAAAGTTTAATATTAATCTAAACCTCGCACAGTCCCAAGAAATTGACCTGTCTGCGGGATTCGTTAGTTATCAGATCCGACAAATCGTTTGACGTAGGTCTAATTCAGTTGATATAGCCCACCATTAATAATTTCCTCCTCATATTGTTTTCCTTACAATTTCAATTAATTGTGGGGCGCGGTGGTGTAGTGGTGGCGTCGTTGCCTTGAAGCCGGAAGGTTCGAGGTTCGAATCCACCCTCAACCACGTAGGGACCTTGGGCAAGTCCTTCACTCACAATTGCTCAGCGCTTCGGCGTGAAACTCCGATGCAGTGTCCGCTCTGCATTCGGGAGCGCCTCTGAGTAGAGAGAGCTTGAAGGGGCGCTATAGCAAGTGCACATACAAACAAAAAACAATACATTCTCAGTTGCATTTCACTTTCATCTACATCTCCGTTTACATGTTCATCTACATGTTCATTTACATGTACATTATCAGCTACTGTACCATTTCACTTAAGTTACATAACTTTGTATTTCCGTTTACATGAGCATTTACATTTTCATTCGCATTTAGGTTACATCAACATTTACTCTTTCATTTACTTTTCGACAGAATGAAAAATGAAACTGGAGATTATGAGTTAGGACAACGTGGACACAACTCAGCGAATAGTTATGAATCACTCGCTCTTGATTCTGAAGAAAATGCGCCACAAAACCAGGTAAATAACCATAGACATTAACCCTCGGGCTACCAGAGGGGGTGGTATCCACCCCCCCTAGGTTTTTCCCAAATAAAACTTTTTCCGTTGGGAATAAATTTTTGACGTTTTAGGTAACTGTAGAGGATTCATTTGCACACATTCTGTGCTAAAATGTGTGATGATATACCATCCCATTCAAAAGTTATACCCGATATACCCGAGGCACCATGGGGGGTGGATACCACCCCCCTTAGATTATCGGCTGTATCTTATCTGTCCTTTGACATGAAGAGACACAAATTACACCATTCTGTAGAGGGAATGTGGGGCTACATTTTGGTCGTCACGGAGTTGTCTTTTGACAACCGGAAGTGCTCAAAATAAATTAAAATATATGTAAGCGTATTTTATGTAGGCCTAGTACAGCGGCCGGTTGGTCGCGTGTACGCCAGCGACGAAACGGGCCAAAGTGCACACACTGCACAGGTGTGTTTAGGGCGCGGGTTTTCAGACGACTGTCTGGCCGAGTGTCTGAACCACTGTCTGGAAGACGGCGGATAGAGAGAAGGGATGAGCGTCTGAGGAATGAGTCACGAGTTTAGGCTGTGATAACTGTAGTAGTTGCTGTTTAGTTGTAGTAGAGAAGAGTCGTTGTTGCTATGATAATGCAAGGATAGACATTATCGTGTTGTTTGCTGCTGTTACGTTTTATGTTGAAGTTGATGATAATATACTTTGGAAAACCTATCATCATTGTCGTTGAAGTAGAATAAGGAATTACTGTAGAACTTTACCTAGACAGTAGATTCGAATCAGTTAAATCAGTAGGGGTAGGTTTAGGCCACTGAGGAAATATAGAAGCTACCGAAGAGACTGGTGAGGTCAACGCTCGGATATAAGGAGTGGGTGACATTTGGTGTCGTACGGTGGGATACGAATTTGCGAAAGTTTGGACACGAATTTACGTTGTTTGACGATCTACATTTACACGTGGATTCGGAATATTGATTTTCTGATCTTCTGACGCTGTGTTTTGCTTATCTTCACACGCTGGTATTCTCACCTGAGAATACGGAAGGAACGATATCTGGGTTTTTATCGATGCTACGGATGCTGATTATTATATCCAAGGAACGATATCTGGGATCTTATCGAAGGAACATTTCACAGTGTCCGTTCTTCGAAATTCTTCGACGAACTTCTCCCGTGCGAAGCAGCTTGATCTACGGTTCATCGATCATATATACGACGGTGAGAAACGACAACTCAACGACTGAAAGGTAGGAAAAACTTGCTTGTCTGTTAAAGGAGCAATAAGAATTGAAGTAAAGAAGTAAGAAACAACAAGTAAAGAAGTAAGATGGAGAAACTTACAGAGCAAAAGCAAGCGGCTATTAAGAAGATGGCTTCCGAAAGAATAATAAAATTATTAATTGAAGCAGGTCTAGATGCAGAAGAAGTCGGACAGATGTCGAGGGAACATTTGATGAGATCTTTGGCGGAGGTTTGGGCGAAAGACGCGGAAGAAGAAGGTGCGGTTGGTGGTACTGAAGAGAAGCCAGTTGAGAAGCCACAGGCACCGATGTCAATAGAGGCGTTGCTACAATTCATGATGATGAGTAGACAAGAAGAAAAAGCTAAAGAAGAGCAGCGTAGACAAGAGGAGAAGGAGAAAGAAGAGCGACGGTGCCAAGAAGAGAAGGAGAAAGAGGAGCGACGGCGCCAAGAAAAGAAAGAGCGTAAGCAAGAAGAGAAAGAATTGCGACAACAAGAGATAGACATGCAGAGGCAGCAGTTCCAGATACAACTAGAACAAATGAGACTCGATCGTGATGAATCAGAACGGAGACGGACGGAGTTAATGATAGAGTACGAAAAAGCAAGAAAAAGCGATGAAGAGATACGAAAGCAGCAGATAGAGGACAAAAAGGCTCGCGAGGAAGAAAAAGAAAAGATGCGTTTACAAGAACTGGAGAGAGCAGAAGAAATTCGACAGGAAGAATTTCAAGCCGGAAAAGACAGTTTGGAAAAAGCAGAAAGAGAAAGAGAAGAGCAGATGCAGTTAGAACAAAAGAAACTTGCTATCAAGGAGGCTCAACTTAAAGAAATGGCTATTGAAAAGGAAGAACGCAGAAAGCAGTTAGAACTATTACAACAGAAGATAGAACAGGAAGAACTGCGGAGAATCGAAGATCAAGATCGACTGAAGAAGAAAGACGAAGATGATCGTAAGAGCCGGGAAGTATCAGAACAAAATAGGCTCAAAGAAAGTGAGACAATGGTGTCCAAGATTAAGAAGATAGGTGACGCAATGAAGCACGTGTTACCGAAGATGCCGTATGATATGATGGAAGTGCCATTATATTTTGAGACAGTGGAAAATGCATTCAATAGTTTCGCTGTGGAAAAACAATACTGGGTGAAATTGCTATTGCCACTTATGACTTCGAGAGCGCGAACTGTATTGAACCGCGTATCTTTTGATGATCTAGACAAGTATGATGTCGTCAAAGAGCATTTATTGAAAGAATTCAAGTTAACGGCTCGTGAGTACAGATCAAGATTTGCGGATGCCAAGAAAACTGTGGAGGAAACGTATACGATGTTTACGGCAAGATTGAAGAATCTGTTGAATTATTATGTCAGAAGTAGACGAGTGGGCAAAGACTACGAGAAGCTGTTCGATTTGTTAGTGGCGGATAAGCTGAAAGAATGTTTACCACCAGGTCCACTACAGTTTCTCTTATCGAAAGAGGGTACAGACTGTTTAGAAGCTAGTAATGTTGCAGACCTCGCAGACATACATGTAAACAATCGAATTGGTGTAATATTTCAAGAAAAGCCGAAATATGAAACATAGGGCAATAATCCAAAGCAGACCAAGTGGAACAGCACTGCCAAAGAAACTGGAAGCCAAGCCAAAAGTAATGATGTAAAGAAAGATAATTTCGCTGGAAAGCAGTGGTGGCAAGATAAAGAACAGTCAACGTGGGACAGACAAGCCTACAATCGAACTCCACCGAGGGGACGCCCAACAGAAGGCAATGCAACATACAATCCGTACAACAAGTGGGAGAACCATGAGCAAAGAGGTTTTGTAAAGAAACGTTGCCACAACTGTCAGTCAGAGCGGCATTTGATAAAACATTGCCAAGCACCAGGAGCGACAAATCTGAGAAACAACTTTAGTAGGAGTGCAGAGAATTTGAGAGTAAACCAGATCCAAGTTATAAATGCACCTCCTGGTTGGGAAGAACAAGACAACCGAGAAACAGAAGTGAAGTCGGTGATGAAATGTACACCACGGTTTATAATACAAAGTAAAGATGATTTTTCTCTTATAAAGAAGATTGCATTGCAGCATGTGACGGTAGACATACGTGGGAACAATAACAGTGGACATCCTGTACAAGTCAACGCGTTGATTGACACTGGGACAGAGATACCAGTAATCAACGAGGAACTACTGGAAGGAGCGAAAGTAGAAGAAATTGGCAGAGTACATTTGCAATGTATGGTTGGAGAGCCTATTCCAGCTAAGTTAGTGAAAATTGATGTGAGAATGAGTGGTCAGACAGTAGGAGAAGATGTGAAGGACAGGAAAATAAGCATTGCGCCATATACAACGTTAGTGTGTGCCAGCATTCCTGCAGAACTGTGTAGAGAAAACAAGGAAAGGTTCCTGCTACATCCGGAGATAATTGCAGAACTGAAAGAGAGTCCACCAGTCTGTGTATTGCAAGGAGAACTACAAGCAAATGTGACTACAAGAGCAAGGAGTCGGAGAACAGAAGTCGAAGACGAAGAAGAGGAACAGCTAAATGAAAGTCTGCTAGACGAAGACACTGAAAGCGAAGATGAAAAAGAAAAAGAAGGAACAACATCCGAGAACAATGAGAATGAAGAAGAGATGGCTGCATGTGAACGAAATGATAGTGAAGATTCTGAGAGCGATATGGAAATTGGCGAGAGTATGCGAGAATTGTTTATGGAGGATACGAATGATGAAAGACAGTTGGAGGATGCAAAGAAATTGGAGAAACAAGAACAATGTGCCAGCCAATACAACAAGAAAGCAAAATATAAAGAATTCGAACATGGAGAAAGCATCGACGTACTACATCCAACGTCAACCAACAGATTGATCTCACGATGGCATGGTCCATATACTGTTCTACAAAGAAGATCCAAATATTCATATCTCGTGGACATGAATGAAAATGGTCGACGAATTATTCATGCCAACAAAATGAGAAAGTTCATCACAAGAACATTATCGTGTGGTCTTATCGAGGAAGAGGACGACGAATTCGGATCAGTGGTAGAAATACCGCTGAAAGACGATTATTCAGAGACGAAACAGAAATCATTTCAAGTGGATGATAAACCAATGAGCGCTTCATCGATCGTAGTATCTAAACAAGTGATGTATGCAATGGGCCTTATGTAGATGACATTGCAGTACATTTTGATAATTATCGCAATCATTTGAATGGACATTCTTTTAAGACATTTAGAATTGTTTTTGAAACAGATCAGATTGCATAATGTGATTTTATATATGTTTGAGGTTGGTAAACCATTTGATTTATATTGTGTTAACAGAGATTTTATTGTGGGAGCGGTATTGTCACAGGTGAACAGTGAAGGGATAGAACGTCCCGTTTCATTTATCAGTCAGAAACTGACAGATACCCAGAGGAGATGGGCGACGATTGAGAAGGAAGCCTATGCAATCATATGGGCTTTAAACAAATTGAAAGATCCAATAATAATTTCTAAGATTAATGTGTTTACAGATCACAATCCTTTAGTTTATTTGACTGAATCAATGTCGAAATCTGCTAAGTTAGTCAGGTGGTCATTATCATTACAAAATTTTGACATTCTGTTGAACTATAAGAAAGGAAAATTGAATGTAGTAGCTGACTGTTTATCTAGATTGTAGTGTAAGATATTTTATTATGCATTTAGTGTAAGAATTGTTGGTATTGTATAATTAATGGACGTTCGCTAATTTTTAAAGATAATTAGCTCTCTTTAAAAGAAAGGAAAGAGGTAATGTAAGCGTATTTTATGTAGGCCTAGTACAGCGGCCGGTTGGTCGCGTGTACGCCAGCGACGAAACGGGCCAAAGTGCACACACTGCACAGGTGTGTTTAGGGCGCGGGTTTTCAGACGACTGTCTGGCCGAGTGTCTGAACCACTGTCTGGAAGACGGCGGATAGAGAGAAGGGATGAGCGTCTGAGGAATGAGTCACGAGTTTAGGCTGTGATAACTGTAGTAGTTGCTGTTTAGTTGTAGTAGAGAAGAGTCGTTGTTGCTATGATAATGCAAGGATAGACATTATCGTGTTGTTTGCTGCTGTTACGTTTTATGTTGAAGTTGATGATAATATACTTTGGAAAACCTATCATCATTGTCGTTGAAGTAGAATAAGGAATTACTGTAGAACTTTACCTAGACAGTAGATTCGAATCAGTTAAATCAGTAGGGGTAGGTTTAGGCCACTGAGGAAATATAGAAGCTACCGAAGAGACTGGTGAGGTCAACGCTCGGATATAAGGAGTGGGTGACAATATATAAAAAGGCGTTTTATTTTCATAACATTTTCATGTTTTTCCTATTAAAAATTATTCATAATTTATTTTTCAAGAGAAATAAATTATGCCATTCTATAGAGGGCATTTAGGGCTATTTTTTTACTAATTAATTTGACATTTGATGACCGGAAGTGCTCAAAATAAATTAAAATATATAAAAAGGTGTTTTATTTTCATAACAATTTTATGTTTTTCATATTAAAAATTATTCATAATTTATTTTTCAAGAGAAATAAATTATGCCATTCTATAGAGGGCATTTAGGGCTATTTTTTTAACTAATTAATTTGACATTTGATGACCGGAAGTGCTCAAAATAAATTTAAATGTGTGAAAATGTCGGGTTTTTTTACAACGCAAACCGATAAGTCTGCGTAAACGTTTTTCAGCAGCTAATACATGCTTTTTCTTTTTATTATAATTAAAACTAACTTATTACTAGTTTTTATAGTTGGATATTGGACTTTATTATATGTAAAGTATTATTTTTTAAATAAATTATGTTAAAACAGACAGAATCTAATAATTTGCTTATGCGAAAGTATACATTTTGTGGAATCGACGGGTGCCTATGGAAAAAAATCATAGTTCCGAGGTGCTTTCATATATTTTAAACTTAAATACACCATTTTGTGCAGAAATGAATGCTGAATCCATTGATGTATTACAAGTTATGATATCTCAAACCAAACCCAAAATCCAGGGGGGGTGGTAACCACCTCTCCTCTTGGTAGTCAGTGTTACAAAAATAGCGTGGTAGCCTGAGGGTTAAATGCAAATGTAGCCTACGCATAAGTGCAATACTAATTTTAGGTATCGATGTTGGAGTAGGAGTAGCATAATTATAGACGTCGATGCAAGTGTTGGTGTAAGTGTAGCTGCTGCAGGCAGATTATGTAAAAGCAAGTGAAAGTGTACATGTAAGTGCAAACCTGGTGCATAGGCCTACTATATAATAATGTAGAATTGTATATGTAGGCTACATGCAAGTGTAAGTTGTAGCCTAATTGAGCCTATGGTCTAAGTGAAAGTGTGTACGGAAATGTAAACATAAAGTGAATTTGTGTAAACGTAGCACTGAAAACTCTGACGAACACTGGTTCTTACAGAGACTGACGGTAATCAAACCATCTAAAGTTCTAAATGATAGTTAGATTACACTATCTTTGTGTTTAATGGTCAGTAGTTATGAATGGGCCGGTACTGGAGCAGCACGCTGGTTCCATGCTTCTACGCTGGTTCCCGGCCGCTGTAGGTGCCCCTGGACGTCCTTCTGGCAGCCGGAAGTGACCCTGGGACTTAGCTACATTTACGACTATGTCCAAAATTTCATGGTTTTGGTTAGGGCTACAGAGCAAAGATGCTAAGCAGATTAGGGTTCCAGAGTGCCGATGTTACACAGAGTAGGTTTGAGCTGCAATGTCACACTTCCTATCCACAATCTAGGGTTACAGAGCATATCTGCTAAGCAAAGTATGATTCCAGATCGTGGTTGGGACACAGATTAGGGCAATGTCACACTTCCTATTCACAACTTAGGGCTACAGAACACAAATACCAAGCAAAGTAGGATTACAAAGCATAGATGCTAAGCAAGTTGGAGTTGAGGTCCTTTCGCCGGCAGGGAGCCAGCGCATCAACCAATGAAGGTGTCCTCTGCTGAAGTGCGGAGTCAGTCTAGGGGTTATTGCGGAGTTCCGGCGGCCCTGGGTCACTTCCGGCGGCCAGAAGGACGTCCAGGGGCACCTACAGCGGCCGGGAACCAGCGTAGAAGCATGGAACCAGCGTGCTGCTCCAGTACCGGCCCATTCAGTAGTTATGAATGGGCCGGTACTGGAGCAGCACGCTGGTTCCATGCTTCTACGCTGGTTCCCGGCCGCTGTAGGTGCCCCTGGACGTCCTTCTGGCAGCCGGAAGTGACCCTGGGACTTAGCTACATTTACGACTATGTCCAAAATTTCATGGTTTTGGTTAGGGCTACAGAGCAAAGATGCTAAGCAGATTAGGGTTCCAGAGTGCCGATGTTACACAGAGTAGGTTTGAGCTGCAATGTCACACTTCCTATCCACAATCTAGGGTTACAGAGCATATCTGCTAAGCAAAGTATGATTCCAGATCGTGGTTGGGACACAGATTAGGGCAATGTCACACTTCCTATTCACAACTTAGGGCTACAGAACACAAATACCAAGCAAAGTAGGATTACAAAGCATAGATGCTAAGCAAGTTGGAGTTGAGGTCCTTTCGCCGGCAGGGAGCCAGCGCATCAACCAATGAAGGTGTCCTCTGCTGAAGTGCGGAGTCAGTCTAGGGGTTATTGCGGAGTTCCGGCGGCCCTGGGTCACTTCCGGCGGCCAGAAGGACGTCCAGGGGCACCTACAGCGGCCGGGAACCAGCGTAGAAGCATGGAACCAGCGTGCTGCTCCAGTACCGGCCCATTCATAACTACTATGGTCTGTCTTCTGTAGCCTACTCTCTTCAACAAACCAGTTGTTCCGTGTTGAGCGCCTATCATGCAGTGGCTCTATAATTATTATAAAGTTCCATTTGAAAATACGACACAGAGGCTTGAATGTCCCAGTAACTTCAGCTTTCGTTCTATCGACGCAAAAATGATCTGATGTTGCCATTTTTTACACGCTTCCGATGGCAATAATTATATAATTATTCTGGTTCCACATCAATCAATCAATCAACCAAATATTTTTATTTTGCAACCAGTATACATGAAAAGTTCACACATCTTGCACGTTGGTTACAAAACAAGGGAGGCCCTAAAGGGATTTTTTAAAATCCCGCTGTCTAGGGACACCAACTAATATCTTGAGTTGACGAGGTGAGGTGGCCATGACGAAGTCTTTGCAAAAATCAACATAGGCCTAGTGACAGACATTCGAAGTCAAAGGTCGTAATTAGGAATTGTAAAACGCAAAACAGCGGTAATTGTATACAATGCCCAGCGAACAAACTTCAGAAATGCACTTTCAAGATGGCCCACCATAATTGTGAACCTCAGGTAGGCTGAAAATTACGAAGTTTTTCAGTTTAGAGTGAAGGACGACAGTCCCTCGGCCTCGGTGGGAGACCTACGAACATGGGGCGTTTGATAGATCCAGATGGATGGTCCGGCAATTTGGAATGAACGCCGGTCAATTAAGAAGACATGGGCATCAAAAATCACATAGGCCTACTCCCCAGAAAATAATGATGTGTTTCTCCTTGGACGTCCATATTTTCTTGTTCATGTTTAGTTCACTGGATATTTTAAAACGACTGTAGTTGGTTACACTACTTTTACTGTTTCTGTTTGACGAAACATTGCCATAAAAGATATTAGCGTTGTCGTCCTCCTTTCTCCGGACTTTAGACCGGCTCTACCAGAGTAAGTACGATGGCTGATCTTGTCTGAAGAGAGCTGCCAAGTAACAGCGACTCCTACAAGTGGTCTGCTCCTCTCGAAATGGAGCTATATAATAGCTTTCAATTATAATACGAATACAGAAAACATGTTTTGTAAATTGCACCACAGGTTGCGACGGCAGACGACCATACAGAAGAAGATGAAGATGAAGAAATGAGTGACGTTGAAGACGGTGGTCACTACACACGGGTCGAGATCGGGTCTGGGAAGTCCAAGAACGCCGCCAAATGCACAGCCGAGGCCGAGAAATCGAACGCGTCTGCCATGCAATCATCATCCGATGCAGAGGTTATGTACACGAAGAAGAAGGTGAAGGTGAAGGTGAACGGTTCGACACCGCTCTATTCGCAGGTGGCCAAGAAGGGGACAGCAAAGGCGCAGAGTGTTGAAGATCTGTACACGAAAGTTCGCGGTAAGAAGACCCGCAAGGGATCATCAACCACCTGCGCTGACGACGACCTGTACACGAAGTCAACTAAACAGAAGGGAAAGAAGGGAAGCTCATGTGCGACCAACGGGTCCGCTGATGATATCTACACAAAGGCACAGAAAGACCACAAACATGGGGATCCTTTTTCGGCCAAAGAAACCTCTGAAGACCTTTACACAAAGTCACAGAAAGAACAGAAAGGGCAGAAACAGGAAGAGCAAGGACATGGGGCTCCCGCATCGACCTTGGGCAGCGTTGACGACCTCTACACGAAGCCACGAAAGAAGCGAGTGGCAAAAGGAACGACAAAAGATCTCGATGACATGTACACGAAATCGCAGAAGAAGAAGAAGGTCAAGGTGAGGAAGGTTCCGTTCTACATCAACTCCGACAAAGTGGATGCGGAACAGAAGGCGAGAGAGTCGACTCCGACGACCACCAACGGAGGGGATATGTACGAGGACGAGAAGAGCCTGGCCAATAACGGAGCGAAAGGAGGCATCGTCCAAGACAATGAACTCTACACCGATTGTCCCAATTAGACTAACGGTTCCCCGTGGATGTCACTTTATACATCTTGTCTACACAATCACTTCGTTCCCCCACCGACACCCGTTCACTCCCATCGGAGCTTTTTAACTGCAGTTCTACACTAAATGTGAAGTTCTAAATGGAGTTTTAGTGCAGATGCAAATGGAGAGTTAATTTTCGAACTACATGTAGGTCGTCGGCTGACGGCCGTCACGGGCGATCCTATGAAGACTACATGTACATTATCTAATCCAGCGCTCGTGAATACAGGTTCATTCATATTATTATTGCGTACCCAAAAAAACCGTATTTCCGACCTTGTGTTGCAACCTGTACATTTTATGGGCCCCTCTTTGCGTATGCCTGCGTACAAATAGGCCTCCCCCGTTTACAGAAGTTAATGTCTGTAAATCACTAGTTTTTTACTGTTGGCTACAATTTTTTTTAAGCAACATCATAGTTGCTAGATAAAATTTGTTAGGCCTAACTATAATTATGGCGCACAGTTAGATCTTAGTGCTTGGGGGGGGGAGAGGTGGATAAAATCTTGGGCTTTGGTTGGGGCTGAGACTTAGTACGTACGTCCAGGTCCAAATCGAACTTTGCCGACAATTTTTTCTTCCGCCCAGAAAAGTTGATGACCTTTTTCAGTCATTCGATTGAAAGTTTAAAAGTTTCGTTCGTGAAAACAGCCTTTTACCCCGAATAAATTTTCGAGTCTGCGCCTTCTTGGGGAGGGGGTGGCTAACCCCGGGAAAAGATACCATTTCATGGTCAAAAATTTAATCTAGGCCTTCTTCGGGAAATGGTAAATCAGATAATTAATCGCTCAAACCACAGCATACACAACGCAACGCCTTTCGTATTTACCATATTTCATCGTTAACAACGTCAGACCTTCTTCAATCTTCATAGCTATGATTTTAAGCGCATATTATAGGCTAGCTACTTCAATGCATCTCGCAATCACAGTCATCCGAATTCATATATTTCTATCTCTGTCTGTCTCTAACTGTTTATGTCTGTCTTTTTCAGTATGTCTGTATGTAGCCTATCTGTCAATTCTGTCATACTGTGTCTGTTTCTATCGATCCGATTCTATCATTGTCTGTCCATTTTTCTCTCTGTTTCTCTGTTGAAACATAACTCTGTGAACTTCTCACTCTCTCCCCGATATATCTCAAATCTTTTACCTAAAGGTGGCTCGGACAAGCTACACCGGCCATGACGTTCTTCTATTTCCGAAAATACATCCCATGGCGCCAGCGGGTGTCCTTAGAATCTCTTAGACTTTTGTCTCGATATACTTGAGTTCTGGGACGAAGGACTTGAATGGCAAATGTGTTTGGAGGTGTCGACAATGGAAAGTCCGATAGCTTTCCATGCTCGATTCGTTCTCGTCTTCCTCGCTCTCCAGTCGTGGGCGGAGAGTGTTGGACGCTGGGGACCCCGAGTGTGCCGCCCCAGACCGTCCTTGAGATGTGTCGATGCGGAGGAAGAGCAGGAACGAAGCGATGTGAACGAGGAGGACGCTGGCCGCTGCTATGGTTACGGCACACGTTGCCTTGACGATGAGACGCTGGGCGGCGGTGACGTATGGAAGGATGAGGTCGAGAAGGTCTCTCTCGAACAGGTCGGCGTAGAACTCTATGAACAAAAGTCATAATTATTTTCATTATTCTATAAATTTATATAGCGCCAGGGTTGTTTTTAAAGAATTTTTAGAACTGCACAACCCCTTCTTTTCCTCCCCATCCTCCATGGTAAATTACTTCCAATCGGAGGACAATGACCAATTTTTGCTAGTTTTAACTGCACAGAAGTGCTTCTACAACTGCACAAATCCATTTAGAACTGCACATTTTGTGTAGGCTACAACTGCAGGTTAAAAAAGTCCTGTATAGCGCTTCCGACCCAACCTCGGCTGAAATGTACTCATAGTACCCTACATTGCTTAATAGCAAAGGCAATTTCTATGGTGCCCTACATTAGCTGTTACAGTGGTGCCTCACATACAACTAACAGCAGGATAGACCTTGCAATATAAGTAAGTCTTAGGTCCTGACTTGAATGAGTCAACTGAGCCAGCTGCTCGAATGTCTGTTATTAGTTTTTTGCCTACAGACCAATATTACTATAGTTGTCTTCTTTTTCTCTGTCAACAGTGGAGTCAGTCGATCAATCATTTAGGCAGCATGCTGTCAATTGTGTCAAACAAACGGTCAGGCAGTCAATGTGTCATTCATTCATCCATTCATGTTTTTCATTCATTAATTCATTCATTCATTTAGTCAGTCAGTTAGTCAGTCAGTCAGTCAGTCAGTCAGTCTGCAAGTTATTCACTATTCATTCATTCAGTCATTCAGTCAGTCAGTCATCAGTCAGTCAGTCAATAAGTCAATCAATCAAACAGTCATTCGATAATTTATTAATTCATTCAGTTAGTCGGTCAATCAGTCAGTCATTCAATCAGTCAACTATTCAGTCAGTGAGTCAGTCATTTAATAAGTGAGTGAATTAGAAAATTCGTCAGTTAGTCAGTCAGGGATTCACTTACTTACATGTAGTCAATCATTCAATAATTCATTCAGTCAGTCAATCGGTCATTTATTCGCTTAGTCAGTAAGTCAGATGTTTGTGAATAGTTTGCTTGAGCAGTCGCTCAGTCTCTCATCACCCCCCCCCCCTCCCCCCAATGCATTCACCTGCATAGAGTTGAGGCAAAACTGGCGCGAAGTTACACGGTATGAGAGAGATGCCCCGCAGCGGACTGGCAGAGGATGGGGGAGGAGGAGGGCACGTCCAGTTGCCATGGTGACGAAAGCTTCTCTGCCTGTCTCTCTGAAAGCCACAGTCTGTTGATGACAACGTTGACTCAAAGCTCAGGTGATCTGCAGCACAGGATAAACGTTACCAGGTATATTTAGAGACGAAACCAGAAATAACAGGATGCGGATTTTTATTCAATTATAGCCTACTGTCACCTTTGTTATTACCATACGCAGTTTTAATTACGGCACTATGTAAACATAATAGATCATGCTAGACATGATAATATGGTCTCACTAGACTATAAAAAACTTGAGTAAATTCGTTTTTATTGAATTTTTTATCAGACTATGGTAATTATGGTCAGATGGGATTGAACTAGACAAGGAGTAGACTTTGCTAGACTAGAGGAGACTATAGACTTAGACAGTATTGTAGACTAGAGTGTACTAGACAAGAGTAGAGTAAACTAGACTAAGGTAGGTTAGACAAAAGAAGACTAGACAAGACTAAACGTAAGTGTAGTTTAGAGTACACTGGACTAGAGTACAGTAGACTAGCCAAGAGTACCGGTACACTAGACTGGATTGTAGTTTTTTTGTATTACACTAGACTTAGTCTAGATTATACGAAATTAGACAAGATTAGACTAATATTATTTAGATTAGATTAGATCAGATTATACATGTATGAGATTAGATACCAATCTTGAAGTGTTCGATAAGGCTCTGCAGATTGAGCAGTTCGATCCTCGCCTGACCATGACAATCTCTAACGATGATATCATTGAGATGCTCCGCATGTTGCAGAAGATATTCGTTCGTTTGGTTGACTCTCAGCTCAACCACATCCACATAGGACGCCAGTACACTCCAATCCCTAAGCGATGCAACGTCGAGCAGAGCCAGGGAATACCTCGCACACAAGCAGAGGAGTATGATAAAGAATACGGACGCGAGAACCCTCGGTAACGCCCCGTTCTGCGCTATTGTCTCCATGACGGGCTTCAGCGTCGGATACCTCGGTGGGTCTTTGTCTGCGACTCGAATTATCTCTGGATGGTCGCGGTTGGATGCGGACGACTGCGTCTGCGAACAGTTCGGGGAAGATTCGAACTCGTTGATGCGTGTCAGACGAGTATCCAACGTTCCGTGGCAGTCCGTCTCCTCGCTTGAGCTCGCCGGGATGTCCTGACCCTCGCTGAAGATCAGCTGACGGACGAGCTCCTGCCCCGTCCCGTCCGAGAGTCCGTGTACGTCGTGAGGTCTGTGTCGAAGTATTCCTTTCATCGCGGCACCGTTGACGGCGAACTGCCCTGGTCCTCTCGACGGAGGACCCGCCCCAGGACCAGACTCGACGCCGTTGAGATCGTTGCATGCGGCGTATATGGAGCTGACCCTGTAAAGCAGCAAGAGGGCATCGACGACGAGAAAGACGACCTGGAGGAAGTCCATCATCGAAGCGTCGATTATCTCTTCCAGTTGGAAATGAAGGTCGGAGTCCTCTGACCTGGAGTTGCCGGCGGCGGATAGACCTCCAGCCGTCGGGTAGCGGTGCTCTTCGGCTAGGATATACGTGGACGTGAGCTTTGGCGGTGATGCGGTGGAGTGGTCGCGGTGTTGGAGGCTAACGTGGTAGCGTGTCGAATCGAAAGTGTGAAGTGGGGTTCGTGCGGATGATGAGTCGGGGCGAGTAGAAGAGGACGGTTGGGTCGTTGTCGAACAGAGAAGACTTCGATAGCGTTTCGAAGTCTCGTTGGGCATGTCCGGCATCAGTGGGATCCTCGAAAAGTACCTGGAAGACAGAAGCTTCCGAATTAAAAAACTGGTTGAATGTTACATGTAGGCCCTACATGTATGTCGAAGACGTCTAACGTCCCAATGTGATCTTACTAGGGTCATGTTTCAAAGATTATTTTTCCACGGTCCAACTGAATTAAACCAAGGTGATAATATCCCGAGGTCGTATTTTAGAGACCACTGTTCACTAAATGAAAGGATAGTGAAATGTGAAAAGGGATGACAAGCATAGTCGCTTGGTACGAGGTATCATGAACTTTATCTTGTCAAGTCGCTACTAACTGACACCAATTGCGTCTAATTTTAAATGGGTCTTGGAAAGGGTGAAAGGCGCTATATAAATGACAATTTGCGTTACGTTACGCTACTTCGATTACTAAGATGTGGCATAAAAGTTATGTAAAAAAATTAATAGGTAGACAAAGACAGCTTGTTTAGCCTGACAATGTCATCTCGCAATGGAAAAAAACGGCGTTCGTCGCAAACACCTTTTAAAACGTATTTACAAGGTATTATAAATTCGGAAATGAGTTGAAACATTATTACCGTCTGTCTAAGAATAAAACAGATAACCAAGTAAGCAACACAATCATGCCAAACATAATTAAAAACCAGCGCTACATAAGCACAAGCAGACGAAATTATATAATAGGACTCTTTATATAGCGCCGTTTGTTTCCTTTCATTAGTGCTGCACGTGACTATGTGACTATCATACAGTTACATTATTTTACTCCTGCTTAAATCTGCTAATACAAGGATTGCCGTGTCGTATCATCTTACTGAGAGAACTCCGACACTGGTTGTTCTCTGCCAGTCCCAGGCCTGGATAAAGGAGGAGGGCGACACTAATCATCTTTGATATGGCAATGTCGTTAAACATGTATCAAGCGCATCATCTTACTGCGTGAATAGTTTATTTTTTATTTTTGAATAAATAAGAAAATCTTACAGTAATTGTATTGTATTGTATTAAAACATTTACAAAGCACCTCTACTAGGGTGAACCGTTCAGAGGCGCTCCCAGTGCGCAAGGCCACGAGAGAAGAAATAAGTTTTGATGAAAGAAAATCAGGAGTAGGGATTAGCAGCTAGAAGTTGAGACCGAGTAGATGGAGACGGAGTATTCGAAAGAAATTGTGTTGCTTACCTCTCCCAGAGCTGCACCCACCACAGTTCAACGACCTCGATCTCCTCCACCTCCAGAAACATTCCGAAATCCACTTCATCTCCGGATAGCAGCGACTCAAACCTCAGCGGAAACGACGTGTGCGCGTATCCGTTGCTCTCGTTGAATACCCACTGCGCAAAGCTCAGCCAACCACTCTTGTGGATCGTCTCGAGGGCCTTCCGGTAGTTCCTCATTGACCTCTGCACGTCCGCCATAACCTTCTCGCGGAACTCTCGCGAATAGTTGCTCACGCGTGTCCGATACGATTCCAGACGTTCGTTGAAGCGTCGTTCCATGACGAAGCTCACCGGGTGATGGTCACGGTACGATGCTTCCCATGAGGGTGCGTCCACACCGTTCCGCTTCGCTAGAATACCGACGATCTCCGCTGCGGTTCGATTGTAAAGGTCATTGACGTGATTCGTGCACGCTCTTTGCATCTCGCTGACGAGCTGTTCCTCGCTCAGAGTCTTCTGCGTTCGAAACCAATCCATCGCAGCCGATACGTTGTCCGTGATGTTCGTCCGATACGCTTCGAAATCGCTCAAGCGTGACAGCTGTTCCGCTTCCGGACGCAGCGCGAACGTCAGTAGGTAGAAGAATATCGTCACGGTGAAAGAAAGGCTGTAAATGCTCCATAGAACTATGTATACGCAAACCACAGCGCGTGGGTGACCAGGTTTTGCTCGAGAGGCCGGGAACTTACCCTGCGCCTGAATATTGGACATTGTGGGCATGGTAGTTCTTTGGTAGTTGTCCACCATGCAGCGACAATTTCCGTGCAATTCCCTATACTCCATTCCGCTACTACTCAATTTCTTGTTTGCTAAACAGATGTAGGAAGCAACAAAGCAGACCGCAAGACCAAGAAACAGAGCGATCGCTACGTTTACGAGCGTCGTACTCTCGCCGGTGTTGCCGCGTTTGGTACCAGAAGTGGGGGTCATCTCCAAACCGGCAACGTTTCCTGGGAGATCGTCTAATGTCGCATGCGATAAACTGACGTCGTATGACTTCTGTGGATCGGTGAATCGGACGTGAAAGGCGACGGCATCGGATCGGTCGAGCGATGAGATGGGGATGCGGAAGGTGAGGTTGAAGGCGTCGGGACAAAGGATGAGAAGGTCGTAGCGGAAGAGTTCCTCTGAGGCGAGTAGGTCGTTGATGATGACGCCGAGATATCCAGGACAACTTGTCATCTCGCCTACATTTGTTGAAAATAATTTGTAATACATTTTATTATATAGGTCTATAGTCACATAATTAAAGTCTGGGCGTGTCTGGCGTTGTGGATTTGAAATTAGGCCAATTACGATTGCGGTAAATTTCATTTTTATTTATTTTATTGCACCAGAGAACGAAAATAAGCACATGTGCAACGTAGCGAATACGGAACAATAATTGCGCAGCAAGACGTCCGAAAAAGCTGTAAGCTTATAATAATAATAGGCACTTTTGAAACATTATGCGGAAGAAACGGCAGATGGCTTTGAGAGAGCTATGACTTGTCAGCCTGTCAGGCTTTCTAACTCTCTTGCAAATTGCGGATAGGTTGGTTGAGTGAATATTTAGCCAGTTACTGACCAAGGTGTGGAATAGCAATTGGCGTGGTAAATTATATCCTCACGGCTTCAGTAGATTGTGGTGACCGATTACGATCAAATTCGCCATAATGGTTGCATTATAATTATCGCGGGGCTCTAGGATTCGTTAATATAGAATTCTAGAATAATGGCTATTAAATAACGTCATTGTCTTACAACTTAAAATCAGTGGAGGGCTTTATATTATAATAAGCAAAAGGAGGAACCCCGTAATTATTATAAATCCAATATTGAGACTTCTTTTGTATATTGAGATCATAAACGTATTTAAAGGTAGCTATTGGACACACGAAAGAATCCTAAGTTACTATGATAATTGTTGTAAGTTACCCACAAGTTGCACAACAGCAGATTCGAGTAGGCTACTTTGAGAGAAAAACAAAAAGTATCTTCATTAATTTGAGACGCAGAAAAGCATCTTCAGTTACTATTTGACCCGGATAATAATTATTAGACAAACCGTGGACATGTATTTCCCATGCATCTCCTGAACCCGTCTGTTTCAGTTGCACATCCAGTGATTCGTCCGTTAGTAGAAGAGGACTGTTGTGACGAAAGTAGTACGGCAGAATCGACATGTTCCCTAAAACGCGCACTAAACTGTTTACAGAGAACTTGACAGAGAACAACTTGCTGCTTGAGATATAATAATTATGATAACAATAATAAAATGATCGAGAAAATTTCATCCCAGTTCCCCTAATTGTTATATCCAAACTTAGCGCGATAACTTAAGCTGTCTTTTACCAGGTTTGTGATTCCATATGCACTGTTACAGTAGACAGGCTATTATAATCTTAAACATGGTTATTCCGGATAACATTATTATTATTGTGATTAATTATTACAATTTATTAATCGTCCTTGTCTAATTTGCTAGATTCAGTTGATGGCGTTGTATAATCCTATGCAATGCTATGTCATTCTATTCTATGCTTTGTCATCCTTTGCTATGCTATAATTATAACCCTGTTCAATGCCATGTCATCTCATGCAATGCTGTGTCATCCTATGCTATGCTATAACATCCTATGCTGTGTCATACTATGCTATGCCATCCCATACCATGCTATGCTATGATAGGTCATCCTATGCTATGCTATGCCATACTATGCTATGCTATACCACCATATGCTGTGTCATACTATGCTATGCCATCCAATACTATGCTATGCTAGGTCATCCTATGCTATGCTATGCCATACTATGCTATGCTATAACATCCTATGCTGTGCCATACTATGCTATGCCATCCCATACTATGCTATGTCGTCCGATGCTATGCTATGCCATCCCACACCATGCCATGCTATGTCATCCGATGCTATACTATGTCATCCTACCTCATGCTATGGTGTTGTGCTCTGTCCATAAATAACTTCAATAAATCATTCAACAAACCTGGAACAGTGAATCGAATGTATGGCGCCGTATCAACCGACTTCATGAAATACTTGAACGGTTCGGACGACGACGTCTGTACGACGACGTTCACCTCTTGAGCATCGTCAGCGACCAGGTGGCGCTGCACCGCTCGCATCTTACTGACATTCTTGTGACATCCGTTCTCCTGGATCCAACTCGATGTACTGAAGTCGAACGGATTCTCAAACTGCGTCGAAGCAACGTAGATGTTATGCGATATCTCATGGATTGGGATCCTAGGAGGCGGCCCCTGGGAGGATGCGAAGGACGTGTCCTCACTTCCGGTGGTGTCCTGTTTCTCCTCGTCGTCCTCCCTCCGAGGGGCGTGGATCGTGTAGTTCATCCGGTGACGCAGCTCCTGTCTACGGAGGAGCAGACGATCGTGAAGACGGAGTCCCGTGTCGTGTTCGACGGTGAGGTAGTCGGCGGTGTAGCGGCCGCGACTGTGGTAGGCGAGATCGGTGGATCGGATGGTGCGGTGGACCTTCGGGGTTTGAAAGCCTCGCTTCGGCAGCTGGACGAAGAAGAAGAGTTCGTAGATGACGGACATCGGACGACGGATGAGGTGGCACTGGACTTCGCTGCGCATTCCGTAGAAGACTGGTTGGATGGTGAAGCGGTACGCGTCGCCTGAAACGAACATGGAAGCTCACAATGGTTGCATTGAAGATTATCATTATTATTATTATTATTATTATTATTATTATTATTATTATTATTATTATTATTGTTGTTGTTGTTGTTGTTGTTGTTGCTGTTGTTACCGTTGTTGGTAATGCTGATGCTATTGCCATTTTTTTATTATTGGTGGCATTGCTGTTCGAATTGTTGTTGTTGTTGCTTCTGCTGTTGTTATTGATGTTGTTTTTGTTGTTCCAATTGTTGTTGTTGTCACTGCTAATTATGTTGTTATTGTTGTATTATATTGTACTGTATTGCATTGTTTTGTAGGCCTGTCTATAAATTCATAAAAAAGTATCTCATAGTGTATGCCAATGACGAGTGCTTCCAGTACAAGTAGCCCAGAGGAAAAGAGAGCGGATTTGGGACTGTGATTGTCATGTTATCAATATTTTTTATTATTGTGATATATTTCAGGGATTCACGGTGATGGCAAACACTGTGGTACTAAGAGCGATTGGATGCGGGATCGATTCCCGCTACCATATCGCTAAAAGAGCCACTCAACCTTTTATTCGATAGATGGCGTTGGTAAATTGAACAATAAAACAGCCGACAGTTAACCTCGGAGGCTAGCATGGAGGGAATTTTCACCCACTGTCAATTATTATTTATAGATCTATTTGCGCTAAAATTTCACAGCCTTGAAGTTACGCCGTGTGCTTTTGTTCGTAGATGACCTTTGTTTAATTGCATAGTTTTTGTCCTGCTCGTAATTACTGAACGCAAGGTCACGTGACTGACCCGCCATTTAAAAGTTTTATACCTTTGGATAAACAATATTAGTGTTTTTCCGAGACAATTGGGTTCTGTGTTGGACAAGTCTGAGTTACGATATTGATGATCAGTGGAATACGTGGACATAGATCTATCTCACGCCTTTCGTATTTGCAGACTCTAAAGGTCGTTGCCATAAAATGCAACTGCCAGAAGGACAATAAAACCAGAAAGCTTATTTGCTGTAATAATGTCTGGCAACGTTGTGTGTGGAAAGCATGCAACAAAGCGTTACTTTTGCAGATGACTGCGGCAATGTCGATACTTGTGTCGATAGTTGACTTTAGTAGGGTTTCGTGGTTCTGCAATTTTATGTTGAAGTTCAAAAGAGAGATTAGAAAAGAGATTCCACAGCGTGGCGTTAAGTTTATATAGCGCATGTATCTGACAAAAGCCCACACTAAAAGTGGTGTAGGCATTTCCATTATACTTGGGAGTTTGTTACCTTCACAGCATTCATTAGGCGTCGATATACACTTTATACAGCTTCCGACCACGGCAACATACATGTATAATTATGATTCTGAATTACCATCGAAAGAAAATAAAAACTTCATCCCTAGAGCTGCCTGTAATAATAAATTTTCCTTCTCAATAGAACTTATGCCTTCCTTGTAACTGAGTTACGGTCTTGTCTACCTGTTTATTTGTCATACAACGAGTTATAATAATTTATTATATCTAGATAATTTATTATATCTAGATAATTTATTTATTTATTTATTTATATGGAGCTGAGACGTGGCCAATGACGGTGGCAAATGGAAAGCGATTGGAGGCGGCACATCATAAATGGCTGAGACGAATTCTGCACATCTCATGGAGAGACAAGATAACAAATAAAAGCATCAGAGAAAGAACTGGACAGGAAAAAACAGAGATTATCATCAGAAAGAAGCGACTAAAGTGGATGGGGCATGTAACAAGAATGGAGCAAGAGAGGAGAGCAAAACAAACAACAATCTGGACTCCGGAGGGAAGACGTGGCAGAGGAAGGCCAAGGAAGAACTGGATGGGGACTATACGAGAGGATTTACAAGATCTTGAGATGACATGGAACGATGCTGTCAAGGTGGCGATGGACAGAGTGGAGTGGATGAGCTGCGTTGCCCGATGTGCAGAGCTGCACGGGAAGGACTAAGGTTCTAAGGTAAGGTTTATTTGAATTGCTTATTAAGTGCTGTAATATTTATGCCAAGCAAATTTCTGTCCAGGGGAACGGCTCCCGTTGTCATAGACCCTGGTAAAATCGGATCCATCCATCCATTTATTTATTATATCGCACTTGCTATAGAGCTCAATCAAGTTTCCTACTTGCAGGCGCTCCCAATTTATCAAGCTTGTCATCAACTGCTACCACAAAATACTTATCAGTACTGTTTGGATAAATAGACGAATGTCTTCAGTTTTATGTTGACTGCGGCAGTACTTACCCATAGCGCACTCCACCGGAACATTCGTGCATTCCTCGCTATGCGCCAGCTTGCAATCCATCAGAGTGTAGCACTCGACCTGACAACACCTTCGTTCGAATAGATCTGCGAACAAGTACACACAATGTCATGCACACACGGTAAATGTAAATCAAGTTGGCACACAAGGATAAGGCAAGGTTTTTGAGACATTGTTAGACAAAGAAAGAAAGAAGGTCAAGGCAGACCTGAAAGAGATGAATATTGGCATGCCAATAGCAAAGGATCTCATCAGAAACAGAGAAATTTGGAGAAGTCATGTAGGAGCCTCATCGTCGTCACTCGACTGACGGAAGAGAATAAAGAAGAGGAGAAGAAGACGAGGAGAAGAAACGACCGTATAATTGGAAAGACGATAATTATGGGATTGGGTAGAAAAAGTCATAATCCGTTGAGGTCAGGCAAGTTGTTCCTGGGAATTGTAAGACGAGGTACCACATGATTCGACTACCGCTGGATACAGCAGCCGATTGGTGAATGGTGATACAGAATAGGCAGCAAACTCTTACAAGAAAAAAAAATAAAAATAGATTTTATTGAATGATTGATTGATTGATTGATTGATTGATTGATTGATTGATTGAAAGACAGTGGCACTCTTGTAACAAGTGCAAGGAAACAAATCTCAGTCTCTCATGAGTTTCTTATTCATTATTCGTTTCATCAATCGTTCATTCATTCTTTCATCGAATTATCGTTCTTTATTATAGTCTTGCCACACACACACACACACCGCACAACACCCTTTCCCCTCCACCCTTCCACCCTTCCCAACCCTTTCCTCTCTCCCCAACCATCTCGATCCCCAAGACACTATACGCTCTCATTTGCTTCTCTCCTTCCGTGCACCCTCCCCAACCATCTCCCCTTTTCCCTCTCCGCTCCCATCTCCCTCCCCAAGACTGCCCCACCCACCCATCGCAACAAACGAATCCCCCACGGGGTGAAGTCCTCCTTACCAAGCACGACACATCTCAGCTGATTGAGGCATTGTTCACAGCGTGATATCGCCGAGCGGCAGTTGCTGGTCGGGAATCGGATCGGCTTTTCGTTGCTGTACGTCTGGTTGAAGAGACGTTCAAGGAGGTCCGTCCGCTGCGTACAGACGATGCTGTTTGCGGCGGATCGCAGCAGCTCAGGGAAGGTGCCCTACAGAAACAGAGAAGGAAATCAGATGAAGGGAGAATACACGAGTAGAACAATGCAGCAGATTGCTCATATACAATTCATGTATACCACAAACACGCCCCACTCACACTGACGACACAACAAATTATGTATAGCCTGAGGGTGGAATGCGAACGCTATTACTACGTTCTATGCTGACGAGTCAGAAGATGGCGATTATTATTACTATCAATAGTAAAACATTGATAATAATAATAACTTTTATGTAAATAATAATAATTATTGCAACTGACTCCGCTTACATAATAACCAAACATGATAGTTATCGACCACATGACATGATGAGGATGATGATGATCGTGGTGGTGGTGGTGGTCGTGGTGGTGGTGGTGGTGGTGGTGGTCGTGGTGGTGGTGGTGGTGGTCGTGGTGGTTGTGGTCGTGGTGATGGTGGTCGTGGTGATGGTGGTCGTCGGGGTGGTTGTGGTCGTGGTGATGGTGGTCGTCGGGGTGGTGGTGGTCGTGGTCGTAGTGTTGGTGGTGGTCGTGGTGGTATTGTTGGTGGTGGTCGTGGTGGTTGTGGTCGTGGTGATGGTGGTCGTCGTGGTGGTGGTGGTCGTGGTGGTGGTGAAATTTGTTTGGCATAACATCTCTTCTTTTCAAGTGTATTTGCTGTTTAACTTCACTGTGCGATAACAAAGACCATTCGCGACGCCCTCCCCTTTATCCTTTCTTGGGACTGGCACTTACAGAGTGCAACCAGTGGCGGAGTTGAAAAGTTTTCACTCTACATTTACAATTGCATCATTGCAAAACGCCTTACCCATCTAAAATCTGACTGATAATTGTGATGGCTGCAATATTTATATGAAAATGTAATTCTATATCGAAGGTGTCAAAGACGAGTACAGTAACTGCATGGTAAATGTTATTCAAAGAGTTTCATTTGCCATTTCGAATAAGGCCGACCTTCAACTTGTACTAAATCAGATATATTTAATTACTAGATACATTCAAATATATTTTTACATAATGTATAATTATGCATATAATATTTTATTATAATGTAATTAATAATGTTGTTTAAATCGTAGCTGCAAAACGAGTTCTGTCTTTTTTACATAATTTCTATCGATGCTATCGTTGTACTCTAATCATGGTGCGTTGGCGCGGAAGGTGTGCGTCATAAAGTTAATAGAATTGAATATTCTTTATTACTCGACCATTTGAAAACCGCTTTTGGGCTTTTACGAAAGTTTGTTTAAAGATAAACTAAGTCTTGCATACGAAATGTACAAGTTGTCCAATGAGTTAAGAGAGCATAGTTAATTACTCCGTGTTTCTGTTTAATAATGGTGTCTTGCTTATTTCAGGTTTTGGCGGAGATAAGATTATAATATTCTAGTGATTGTGGTCGCAGTTTAATGATTTAGCATAAATGCGAGGATGGTTAGAGTCGCCATCCTACTTAATCCTGACGTAGGCCTGGCACCACTCGATAACACCGGATTTCTATTGTTGATTTTGGATCTATAGACTCTTATGGTCGCCATTGCGATTGATGCCTGGGTCTATCATTATAATGGTTTATCTTTAGACAGCAATGCGCGTCGTCGTGGACAAAATGGCTGTCATGAATGACTCAGTACAACCCATATAATAATATTTTTGCATTTTTGTTATTTATAGAAGAAGAGGCCATACGTTTCGAGGTGTTTAAAACAATCACTGCACTATGGGTTGTCTAGCGACATCTTATGGCTGTCAGAACCATTATACGTGCATCTCTGTCTAAAAAAGCATCGCCTATCATATAATTATGTCTATAAAAGAAAATTTCGATATATCTGCAGCCCTACCATGCACCCACCATGGTGGGTGTCAGGTAACGGCGGGATGGTGAATCCGGTCTTAAAGAATATTTATAAATACTTCACATGTACAATCCCGACCTTACCCAACACCCACCTCACAAATCGGAATTTTCGGGAGAACAAAAATTTTCAGGGAAACACCGATTATGGCGATCCCTCAAGCCTCCGAGAACCACGATTTCCCGGTCACCGCTATCTGTCGGAACTGTGTGGGGAGTGGCAGAGTGTCGAAGGCGGGGCGGGAGATGTGGTCAGGATATTGTAGGGACTGGGTTGAAACGTGGCTAAAACATAAAATTGAAATGGCAATACTGAGTTCTCCAGAGTTATGGGAGCTCGGTGAGCGAAAACGGGGGCAAGGAGGGCGATAACTCGAAATATCCGATGAGCGACGGGTACCCCATCAAGTGCAGACCTGCTTGTGTTATTTTTTGATACTTTATCATCAGCAGTTGCTGCTTTTCGTTTGACTATTATCACACCACATAATGGAGCTGAAAATTTAGTCTTGGACAGCGTCACCACCCTAAAAAATTAAAAACCCAAGTTGGAGAGTCGAAAAAACCCAAGAAAACCCAAGGTACTCAAATCTTCTGAAATGTCCACAATTTCCCGTATGAAAATTCGGATGACCTCTTTTTTAGTCACCTGGACGAAAAAATCTTTCAATTTTCCCGTCCGAAAATTATGACGACCTTTTTTTACTCATCCGGTCCAAATCTCTCAAAAATGTCCACAATTTCCAGATTTTCCACACAAAAAACAGGCAAAAAACCCAAGTTCTTTTCAAAAAACCCAAGTCGGATCGAAAAACCCAAGATTTTGTGGTGGAAAAAAACTAAGCAAAAAAACCAAGTTCTTTCCGAAAAAAAAACCCATTTTCCAATTTCGGATTGAAAAACCCAAGATCTTGTGAAAAAACCCAAGGAGTGGCAACGCTGGTCTTGTAGCACATAATTGACGTTACAGAGGTTTTTTATTTATAAGAACAGATTACCAAATGTTTAAGGTGTCTAAGTCGAGCACCGTATTAAAACTATTTTTGAATCAGTCGCATTTGCCATTGTCAAATACGTAGATCGTCAACCTATTCTTAACCAAGATATAGGCTATCTGTAAGTTTATATATTTAATTATATATACTTATACATAAATTATGTATTTAATTAAAAGTATTGAATCAGATATACTTACTAATTATTAGGTCTATATTTAATTAGATCCGCTATCATCAGTAGCTCCTATAATATGACGCTGGTCGTCAAACCAGTGTCGCCCTCCCTGATCCAAACTTCAGACTGGCACCACTTGAGTTTACGACAGTAACGAAGATTTTCCTTCTTTTGGAGAGGGGTGTTAAGGGTAATTATTGCACGAAGGGCACACGATTTGTGGATCGCCCCCAGCCCTCCCCCCACAAGTTTTCAACTTAATATTTATATCGGCAGATGGCTTTGGTGGAATGAATGGTAGGGCGTGGTGACGCAATGCATGGCTTGTGACAGTCAACTTCGATTCCTGTAGGCTAATAAGTTGAGATCATCCTTTCATTGCTGATCAAATTCATTCCGCGTTGTGTCTGCTAATTAAGTAAACGAAGATTATTACTATTATTAATTATCACATACTAAGCTAAGGAAAGCAGCTTACAGCATGCATGAATAATCAGCGTCACCCTCCTCCGTTAACAAACGTGGGACTGGCACCATCGGGTGTTCGCACTCTTTCAACATTATATCTCGACTTTGTGACCTATAAGCGTTGTTCGCGATATAATAACGTTTTCTACGATTGCAAGTATGATGATCGCAGCTCTCAAAAATAAATTTTATTCCTTATTTATAGCAGACGTAAATAGAAATAAAAGGTGTGCAAGATGGTGAGCAGTATGCCATCCACAGTTGGATTGGCGAACGCTATTTAATTCTACATGTGGTTCGGTTGGTATCACCTCAAAGTACATGTAGTTCTATGGCAGAGGTGTAAATAATCTATTTCTTCGAATTTATTTTGATTTATTTAGCGCCGCTCGCAAAATGACTGTTCAGAGACGACAAGGTTTTCTTAAGAAATGTGAGACTGATGAAAAAACGAGTCATTTAGTCGGTAGGAAGGTCATTCGAAGTGGGATGACCAAAGACAACCTGCTCAACATTCGCAAAAGCCCGATGGTGGCATGGGCAGTAATTGTTCTGCGTATAAAGAGTCAGGAATCGATCATCAAAACTCTGTGAACGATATGAAGATGAGTATGCCTGAACTGAATTTTATCCAGCATTAATCATCAATATTTTTGGTCTTCATGGCTGCATAGTGTCGAGTGATTTGAGTGATTATTTTAGCGTCTGAATGTGTATACGAACATCACTGTATCATTATAACTGTTTTGTGACACTTTGTGCTCACTTAAGGCTAATAAAAATCGACCTTTTTTTATCTGACTGTCTTTGTTGATTTGAATGGTGAAATTACGACTTTATAACCATCGGAAAATTCGTGTAAAAGGTGTGCGATTTTGCACTGTATTGTCTGATGTTAAGGGACAGCTTGCGGTCAGTGATGGCTGTTAAAATCGACCTTCTTTGCTTTGATGTCATGCGAACGAACACAAACAACTTCAGTTATCAAGTCCAATGATTGTCACCCGCCCCGGTATACATGTATGCCGTATTTTTTGTATTATTTTCAATAGCTTTTGTGTCCGAAAAGTATGTTAAATTTGACCTTTTTTAGTGCAGGATGAATGTAATAATCTTCTATCTTACGCTTATTCTTAATCTATATGCTCGTACATAAGCACGTTAAAGGTGTCTTAAGCGGCACTGTATTATCTGTTCTGTATAGCGTTTCTCGGACTTTACATGTAAAGTTTACATTATTTTATCGTAGGCCTATGCAAAAGTAAAAAAAGTCGAATGATAGCGTACCCCAGCAAAGTCAGATCAGAAACAAAATGCCATCGGTATGTCCCATTGCAGTGACAACTAAACGTTCTTTTAATCACTGGTTACATTGCGCATCAAAGTCATATATTATAGGCACAGGGAGCAAAATTTAAAATATATGGTCATGGTGCTATGGACTTGTTTTGACTTGCACAGATTTTAAAGTATCTTTTTTGTATTATTGTCAATTTTGAAACACAAAATTAGACCATATTTTGTTTTTGATTGGAAGAATAGTTTAAATACCAGTTGTCAATTATAGTAAAACACTGATAATATAAATTCGAAAATATTTTTAATATTGCCACTGGCTCAACTTAACTGATATGATTATCGACCAAAGAACATGATGATATTGATTATCACGGTGACGTTGGTGTTGGTGGTGATGGTGGGGCGATGGCGGTGGTGGTGGTGGCGTCGGTGGTGGTGTTGGTGGTGGGGGCGGTAATGGTGGCGGTGATGGTGGTGTTTGCAAAGTAGGGTGGAGTCCGGAATTAGGCTGGGGTGGAGAGGGGAAGGGATGAAAAACAAAAATTTTCAGAGAAACGCCTGGCATCACAGCTAGTTTTAAAATATTTAAGTATACATTAATTAGATATATTATGTGAATTTATGCATTTTAATTGGGCATATTTAATTAGATATTTTTAAATTATGTATATATATATATATATATTTGCTTCAGTCTGTTTAATTAATTATAAATTTCTTATCCGTAGTTGTAGTTCCTGTAGGACGACGCTGAGTCACACGAGATGTAATCAGTGTTGCCCTCCCTTATCCAGGTTTCAGACTGGCACCACCCGAGTGAATGGCCAAGATTTTCCTATATGGATACTATGCTTAAGAAAGCGCGATTTCACAGCATAAAATAAAAAATCCTGGTCAGTGGTCACCATCCTCTGTTTACAAACGCTGGTCTGACACCATCGGGTATTCGCATTGCTTCAGTTTATCTCGATTTTGTATTCTTCATTTTTATCTCGATTTGAAGCAAGGTTAATGTCCACCTTCTATGCAAGTCAGTGTAAAAAAAATTCATTGTGAATTTATAGCATTGTTAAAACACGTGTAAAAGGTATGTCATGCTCAATTAAACCCAACCTAGGGCATTACATTCTGTATAATTAAAAATTCTGGTCAACTTTGCACTTTTTAAAGTAAATGGTAATTATATATCAAAGGTGTTCAAGATGAGTTTTGTATGGTAAATGTTTTGAACGAGCTGCCTTTACCATTGCGGTATGTACGTCGACCTTTAGATTTTACGCTAATCAGATTCAATTATTTAATTACTAGATACATTTAAATATATTTATTTTTATTGAACATATCCAACTAGGTC
Source organism: Lumbricus rubellus (assembly GCA_945859605.1). Taxonomy (NCBI): domain Eukaryota; kingdom Metazoa; phylum Annelida; class Clitellata; order Crassiclitellata; family Lumbricidae; genus Lumbricus; species Lumbricus rubellus. The sequence continues at coordinate 29,920,635 of OX243822.1, read as the reverse complement.
AATGTACTTATTTGGTTCTTTTATTCCTTTACTTGCAAAAGCTAAATAATCACCGTTGTCCCCTTGATTAATTTTTCTTACTGGCACTACCCGAGTATTACACATTCGGCACGCCGGCCTTAAGAAAGCCGATCTTATGTCACCATCGCTATAGTAACAACTTTAACACGCTGGCTGCGAGAAACGTGTTAACACGTGTTATAGTAATCTGAAGAGGTATTGATAACTTGAGTCATTTAACACAGCAAATCAGCGGCCAACTTTTCTATTAGGCTATGACGGTTTTGAATAACGTCAGCTCCGACTAAACCTATATTTCCAAAACAACGTCGAGCACCATGGAAGAATTTGTACTGTGTGGGGCGAGGTGGATCGGGTCTGTGCGGATGGGAGTCGGGGCGGAGTGGGACTCTAGCGGGGGGATGAATGGTGGTGGGGGATAAGATGGGGCGAGTTGCGAAAATGAACTGCAGTTCCCTGGTCAACTCCAGGTTACAGTAACTGTAGATAGCTAGTAGAGCCTACAAATTGTACATAAAATGGAGGTTTGTTATTTAGCGCAGTATTTATAGAAACGTAAAGTATTTATTAAAGGTGTGTAAGTTGTGCGCTGTAATATCATTGTTTTGGAACGACTTTGGTCTACCAATGTCAATCACGTTGACAATAAACTGCTATTCAACTTAGATTATGCTTAATTGGATTCGAATATTTATCTTTATACGAAGCCGTGATTCTTCATTTTCAAATGGGTAAATGTTTACAATTCCTCACTCACTCAATCACTCACTCACTCACTCACTCACTCACTCACTCACTCACTAATCCATTCACTCAATCAATCACTCACTCACTCACTCACTCACTCACTCACTCACTCACTCACTCACTCACTCACTCACTCACTCACTCACTCACTCACTCACTCACTCACTCACTCACTCACTCATCCATTCACTCACTCACTAATCCATTCACTCAATCAATCACTCACTCACTCACTCACTCACTCACTCACTCACTCACTCACTCACTCACTCATCCATTCACTCAATCACTCACTCACTCACTCACTCACTCACTCACTCACTCATCCATTCACTCAATCACTCACTCACTCACTCACTCACTAATCCATTCATTCACTCACTCACTCACTCACTCACTCACTCATTCATTCATTCATTCATTCACTCACTCACTCACTCACTCACTCACTCACTCACTCACTCACTCACTCACTCACTCACTCACTCACTCACTCACTCACTCACTCACTCACTCACTCACTCACTCACTCACTCACTCACTCACTCACTCACTCACTCACTCACTCACTCACTCACTCACTCACTCACTCACTCACTCACTCACTCACTCACTCACTCACTCACTCACTCACTCACTCACTCACTCACTCACTCACTCACTCACTCATCCATTCACTCACTCACTCACTCACTCACTTACTCACTCACTCACTCACTAATCCTTTCACTCAATCACTCACTCACTCACTGATTCATTCATTCATTTATTCACTCACTCACTCACTCGCTTTCAACTAACTACTCGCTCGCTCGCTCACTCATTTATTTACTTACTTACTCTCACACTCACTTATTCATATGTACTTACTTGCGAACTTATTTTTTAAGTATATAATAGATAATCAGCCTCTCTCTTTCCCCAGAATGATTCCTGTCAAAGGCAGCGGACTTTATTGTGACAAGCTGTCGTTAAACCTGTATTCTATCCTTCTCTTCTTCTTCAAGACCTCCTCAGACTATTCGCATAATTATACTGCTAATACCCAAGATTTCTTCGATGCGTTGCTCACCTCTCACGAAACGCTGTTTCACTGCAATTAATTTGCATTGTTGCTCTGTCAAAATCGGGATGCCAGATTATAACGATAATTAAGACGCATATTCTGAATTTATTTGTCGTTGAGAATCTGTGTTAATTAAAGGTGTTTACGGCAGCAAATCAAAAATGATTATCTGCAGCTCTGGTACTTACTCACTCTGTGCCATCAGAACCCTCAAGGCTCATGGACCTTCATACAAGAGCTCCAAACTATTACTAATGATGATGTATGCCTCTCCTGCATGGTGGGGCCTTGCAAGTGGGCTGGACATTGGACAAAACCCGTCTTGAGGGTTTTATGAACAAACTTAGACGAGCCGGCTACTTACATACTGATACGCTTACTCAAATACTTTAGCGCAAGAAGCTGACAAGGTTTTTTTCACGGCTGTTCATGGAAACGAACTTCATGTTCTCCGTAACCTCTTCCCACTACTGCAAGATTCATTATGTAACTTTAGAGACAGGGCTCACAATTTTATTCTCCACAATACAAACTCGCTAAACTTTCTCCCAAGGATGTTATTTAAAAACATGACTTGTACTAACTACCCTGACTATAAGTTTTAAGCATCCATATTGTCAAATTTTCTAATTTAAATCTACAGCGTTCTGTCAGTTGTTTATTTAATTAAACGAACATACAATGTAGTGTGCATACAAATGTCATGCTGCACTATCTATTCTGTATTAGAGAAGTCTATAATAGTGCTGTGGCAGCAGAAGTCGGTTACTGGCATCTCACAACAAACTACTTATTATAACTGATATTGGACGGTTTTTATTTATATTATCAGTTAACAATATATTGAAGGTGTCGAAGATGAGCACCGTAATATAAATTGTTTTTCGACGATTCACATTTACGACTATCAATTTTGTCGACCTTCAACTTATGCTTTAGCTTTAACAAGATATGTCTTTAATTTGATATATTTAAACAAGTGTTTATTTAATTAAGTGTTTCGAATCAGATATACGTACATGTAATGAGTTCTATTTAATTAGACTTGTAGTTGTCTGTAGCTCATGTAAAACGCTACTCGTCAAGCGAGATACATGTATTATTGTCTGCAATGTCACCCTCCCTCATCACTCGAATTTGCGTCAGTGACCGAGGTTTCCTTCAGCTTCGGGAGGGTGTGTGCTCGGCAATGACATGAAGAACACACGATTGCGGATCACCTCCCTCGCACCCCTCCCACCTCCCCCTCCTACAAGTTCAACTCAATTTTCACAACGGGTGGTAGCTTTGGTGAAATGAAGTAGTAGGACGGGAAGGCGGTTTGGATGGCTGTCGAAAGTCAACTTCGAATCCGATAATAACTGTTGGATTCATCCGTTCATTATTTTACTGATTGCATTGACACTGCGTTTTGTCTGCTTGCTAAACAAACGAAGATTATAATTATTACTATTATTGAAATATCTAGCCTATGAAATTCACCGGCCTCTTTCAGCCTCCTCACATCGCCCACTCCGCTCTTCAAATAGATTTTATCTTTTAGTTCCTCATACAGTCCTACTAAAACGGCTGTGGCTCAGTCCCGACCCTTTACATCAATTGGCCCCTCTCTTTGGAATACTCTGTCTCCATCTACTCGATCTCAACTTCTAACTGGTAATCCCTCCTCCTCATTTTCTTTCCTCAAAACTTATTTCTTCTCTCGTGGCCGTGCGCACTGGGAGCGACTCTGAACGGTTCACCCTAGCAGAGGCGCTTTAAAAATGTTTTTATACAATACAATATACAATGAGACAATATTAATTCTTGTATAGGGCCTACTAAGATAAAGAAAACTGTTTGACAGCATGAATGGTCTGCGTCACCCTTCTGCGTTAGAAAACGTAGGACTGGCACCATCGGGTGTTTGCAGTCTTTCAGCATGTCTCCATTTTATGGCATAAGCTTAGTGAAATAAAAACCGAGAACCTAATTATTTAAATGAATTTCATTCCGAATTTATAGCATAAGTATATCACGTATAAAAGGTGTTCAAGATGGTATGCAGTATGCCATCCACAGTTGGACTGGCGAACGATACTTGCTTCTACATGTGGTTGGGCCGGGAGCGCCTCAGAGTAATTCTATGGACGAGGCGCAAACAATCAATTTCTCCAAATATATATATTTTTTATTTATTTAGCGCCGCTTGCAGAGGCGAAAAAGGTATTCTTTATCCAGGCCTGGGACTGGCACTGGCAGAATGCAAAAAGTCAGAAGTTTCAAGCCCGAAAATTCGATGTAGTTTTAAAATTGTCTCCCTGAGGATAATAATTGAATTTGACGAGAACTATAAAAACGGCGCTCGTGTTAGACGTCCGAATACTCATTATTATAAAATAAAGGATAAGGAGGAAATGTTATTTGTATCTCTAATGAGGCTGCGCCATTAAACAGAAACAACTTTACTGATTAATTGTGTCATAATTTTTATAACACAAAGAAATGATTGGGCCAAACGGGAGATAATTTTTAAGCCCACAGCATGAATAAATGAATAAATGAATAAATGAATGAATGAATAAATGAATAAATGAATAAATGAATAAATGAATGAACGGATGGCTCACTGCTCGCTTACACACCTTTAGACGCGTTATTCGGATGCTATAAACAAACGACGAAATAAACTTGTTTATTCATTTAGAATTTTTTTTGGCCACTTTATGATGTCACTGAACTGTTTAATAATAATAAAGTTATTTATTTATCAAAGGTTTACTACAAAATGTAGATTGACGATCCTCTGCGTAGGTTTTTCTAAGCGGCGCTATGTAAATTCTCGAAAAATGAATGAATGACTTACAAGGCGTCGCCCTGAACACCTTGAACTCTTATTCTTCTTCTTCTATAAAATGTAGCAGTTGTCCACAAACTTGTTATCATATGTGTAGAAACTTCTGTCGGCGAGAATAATGTTGTTTTCGCTTAAATACGGATCCACACATCATTCGCCAGAGTTCCATTCGTGTGAGATAAGGACGACCTTAACCCTTTAATGCCGAGAGGGTAGTAAATGGTATGGGAAATCCTGAATTATAGATCCGTGGCGACTAAGAATTCTCGAAGAGCTAAATCGTGTCATTGCGCGAGACAAACCTGAGCGCCCGCCAGTTAGTTTGAGTGCCGATTAGAAGGCAGAGTTGGACATTGTAGACGGTATCAGTATAGGCCTACCAGTCCGAGCCTTCCAAGTCAGAGTTGAGATCTTGAGTTAAATTTTATTTATTGGATTTTCTGTTATGAAAAGGTTTTTCTTTTACTGAGGCCTTGTGTTTAAAAAGTTAGAACTTTGGTTGCTAGATGGCGAGATATATTGAACATTGCAATGCTCGTCTTAGACACCTACGAAACTCTTTTTGTAACTTTTATAAATAACTCCTATACACCACAAAACAAATAAATAACACTCCAAATTTTGCTTCTCATCATTAGGTATTATAAACATCGTCGTTCTTTGACGGTAACACTCCCAAAGTTAACAGTGTCGCCCTCCTCATTTGTCGAGACTTGGGACTGCACCATGGAAAATTTAAAACCCAGCAGTCCCCTCGTAAATTTGATCGCACGAACCCTTTTATTACCCGTTGACTGGGGTCAGTCGTATATGCTTCAATTGTAAAGAACAGACTTCACTGAAAATCCCAACACATCAGTTTCTCCTTGGGATGGATCCAGATTTGACGATGGCTTTTCCCTCGAAAAAGTTTGTTTGGCATATTATAACACTAGTTCTCCTTTGATTAATTCGTGATTTATATAGCGTATGTCGCTAAGCTTCAATTTAAGCCTGGAGAATCCACCAAAAAGAGGTGTTTTAAAGGAAGGTGAGATTGATGACGAAAACGATTCAATTGTAGTTTAGCCCTTAGCGCGGCAGTAAGGTCATTCCCTTTGGATGGATCAACCACAACCTGCGCGGCATCGGCAGAAGCCCGATGACGTGGCAGGAGCAGTCCTAGTTATTTGAATAAAGAGATCAAAACAATCTTCAAAACTCTGTGAGTGATGAGAAGATGCGTTAAATAAATTTTACCTAGCATTTATCATAAAACGGCAGCATAGAGGCAACTGATTTGAACGATTTATGTTATTATTGTTAACGGATGAAAATCAATTAAAATGTGTCCGAGTTCATCACTGTATCCTTATTAATGTTCAGCGATATCTTGTGATTTCCGAGGGCTACAAAGTCGTAATTTTTTACCAATAGCAGTTTACGATCTGGTGACAATACGCACTTTTCTAAATTTATAACAACATGTTATCGTATATTAAAGGTGTCTAAGTGGAGCACCGCATTTCCCATTCTTTCAAAATACTGTAAGTAAGAATGTATATTCGTTAAAAGAAACCAGTTGCAAATCAGCAAGCTGCTGAACAAGTAATAAATATAAAATTGATATAAGATAATATCAAAACTATCAAGACTCAACATTTTAAGTATTTAGTATGTAACAAGCATTCTCGTTTCAAATGTTTTCTTCATCAGATTGCTATAGCACCCGGTCTATGGAGCAAGTCATGATTCATTTGCTTCGCAGGTAGGGGATCATGGAAAACAAGGCCAGTCATGTCAGAACCGCCGAAAACAAACGGGCATGTTCATGATGACATATCTTTCAATATGTTGGAATATCACCCGGAAGATTTCGCTGACAGACTGTATACCCTGATCATCAGGACTTAGCTAATCCCTCTTATAATTTATTAATTATTGTCCAGCATATTCCCGACATGCAGGAGCTGCATAAAGCAGACGTGACAGCAAAGTAGCTTGCACCACATAGTGCTTGAGGGCTGTTAAGCTACGAGCATTGCGTACACTGAACGCATAAGCATATTGCTTATATATTTTAGTAACATATTTCGGTGGTTAACGTCGACTTTACACTATGAGAACATAGAATTCAATTGCATTGATACCAGCAGCTCTCTCTCTTTCTCTATGATAACTGGATGACAGAGTAATCAGAGATGCGCGATATCGACCTTTACAGTCAGAAGACTGCTCTGTTATAATAAGTCTAAGCACAGATGAGATAATAGAGTGCTTCTTAAGACACCTTTAACGTAAATTTGTATGAATATATAAATTACGCAAAATATGCGTAGATTTGATACTACGTTGAAAAGATCTTTCAGTTCCGAATATTTCAAGATTTCCTATAATCTCCTTTCAAAATGTCTGAAGCACTAAGCCTATGCTGAAACGCTTGTTTTGTAATGTGGTGGCATGATGCACTTTTCTGATTTTATAACAACTGATGGGCACGTATTAAAGGTTTGTAAGTGGAGTACCGTATTGCCACCTTAAGTAAGTACATTATTTATTTAAAATAACCAGCTGCAAAACAGCACGGTGTTGAACAAGTATCACTTATAAAATTAACATAAGACAGCAACAACTAAAAACATTAAACATCTTAAATATTTTTTTAATGTAAACACTAAGAAGCATTCCAGCTACAAATGTTTTCATAATAATATTAATCTGATTGTCATGCTCTTGGTGTCTGGATCGCAAGTTTTGATCCGATTGCTTCGCTGTCGACGCTGTGAAGCAATTCGGAAGGACATGGCCTGGTTTTGAAAGAACCGCCGAAAACAAACGGGTTTCAACAAGTTGGCATAGCTTTTTCAATTTTTTGAATGTCACCCGGAAGATAACGCATACGGATATGTCTTATTAATTTCATCAAAGTTTACAGCCTACTTCTTTCTTTTTGTCCAGCAAATCTCCGCCATGCAGGGACTGCACGTAGAATATCGTAGAGCGTGAGGTTGGCTAGAGTATAATATGAAGGTTTACAGATACTGCCTGTATATTTAAATATTTTGTTACATTTTGCGGTAGCAAAGGCCATTAAGGGGTACCTTTCTCACATGATGGAATATTGAATACTTTTCTGACTAAAATACATGTAAACCGTATTTTCATAATTTATATATTGTTAATAATCAACTTTAAAGGTGTGTAAGGCAGCACTGTATTCTCGGCAAATGCCGATTACGTGCATTTCTCATTACTCTGTCATCCAATAGAATATATATGAATATTAATATAATAGAATACTCGTCATTAATAGACTAAAATTCAATTCACAATTCGACTCATGGAGAATATTTCAAAGTGTTCTATTATCTTTTATTATATTATATTTTAGTCTTTTTTGTATTTATTTTAATTTATATTTATTTTATAGTTTTGTCTATTCTATTTACGAATTTAAAAAGCGCCTCTCACACTGAAACCAAATCAGAGGCGCTCCCATTTCGACGAACTCCGGAAAAGAAATATCTTCAGACAACTGGCAGAAACAGTAATGCCTCCGGATAAGATCTGAGTATGAGTTGCAGTAGTAAGGCCATTCCACAGCAAAGGTCAACAGATTCAAATGCACGATGCTGGGCTGTGATAGTCCGATGTCATGGTACAAGGTGGTCATGACGGTTTACATGTAAAGAGCGGGTAGGACATCCAGTGGTTGCTGAGATAGGATGCCTCATGAGATCACAGATGTAGAGATGAACTTAACGTGCAAAAACATTTTGAATGTAAGAGACATAGAATGTTATACTCAATCCGCACAGTTGAGGGAATCAAATAAAAATGTTCACTCAGTCATGAAGGTCGAACTGTGAGAGAACCGATGAGGGTTTTAAAGTACAAATTAAGCGCATTTATTCAATTTTTACATTCTTAATAATCAAATTAAAGGTATCTAAAGCTGCACTGCATTCAGTTTAGCCTTTTTTTACATGTCGTGACAGCCGGAATTGTTTTGATACGGTACCTATCCTGTTAATGGTGTCACGGGTGACCCCATCCGGCGGGAAAGGGTTAAGGTTGACTTTCATACATGCGCACATATTCATCTCATTATAACGACGAATCGTATTTGATGTATTTATATTTCCTTACAAATAATATTGAGGGTGTCTAAAACAGCACTGGATTATTGGCACTTTAGTGGCGGCTGGTGACTGCGAAAGCCAAATACATGTATCTCTCATTACTCTCTCATCGAATTAAGTATAATTAAATGTTAATTATAATAGAGTAATACTCGCTAATTGACTAATTGCAAATCACAATGTGGATTGTGCAGATGACTATTATATCTTTTCTATTTTATTCTATTTTATTCTCTTTTATTCTATTCTATTCTATTTACAAATTTAAAAGTCGTCTGTAAAAGTAAAGCCAAATCAGAGGCGCTCCCAGTACAAAGAACCGCCGGGAAGAGTCTTCAGATAACAAGACTGGCAGAAGCAGTAATGCCTCCAGGTAAGATCTGAGTGCGAGTTATAGTATGGAGGCCATTAAATTTTGTGGGCCGGTATGGTAGAATGGATGGATGGATCCGATTTGTCCAGGGTCTATGACAACAGAGGCCGTTATCCTGGACAGAAATTTGCTTTGCGTATTACATCACTTATTATGCAATATCTAATGAGTGCGACTGAAGCTTATAATAATGCGACGGTTGACTGGATCAAACGATTGACAACAGCTTGTTTATTAGGTGGCGTGGCCTAACTTGGTTGAGATGCATTGACTGAATTTATAGACTAAGAATATTACATTTTAAAGGTGTCTAAGACAATAACACTGTGTGGGACCGTAGGCCAAATCGATAGGTTAGCGACATCTTGAGGTTTTCGAAACAGATTTCACCTACCTACCTACCTACCTACCTACCTACCTACCTACCTACCTACCTACCTACCTACCTACCTACCTACCTACCTACCTGCCTGCCTGCCTACCTACCTACCTACCTTCCTACCTACCTACCTACCTACCTACCTACCTGCCTGCCTGCCTGCCTGCCTGACTGCCTGCCTGCCTGCCTGCCTGCCTACCTACCTACCTACCTACCTACCTACCTACCTACCTACCTACCTACCTACCTGCCTACATACCTGCCTGCCAGCCTACCTGCCTAACTATCTTATCTTATCTTATCTTATCTTATCTTATCTTATCTTATCTTATCTTATCTTATCTTATCTTATCTTATCTTATCTTATCTTATCTTATCTGATCATTTATAAAGCGCTTCTTACTGCAAGAGCCTTTCAGAAGCGCTCCCAGTACGTTCAGCCCCCGAGAAAAAAGCAAGTTTTAATGTAATAGAGTTATTGGTTGTTTCCCGTTCGAGAAATTCAATGCTATCCTACCTACCTACCTACATACATGTACAATTGTACATACCTACCTAACTAACTAATTACCTACCTACCGATCATTCTCGGTAGCAGATCCATCAACCCGAGGAATGGTGTTCCTGTTACATCAAATAATGCATCATAAAGAATCTTATTGGATCATAAGTTAAAGTTAGTCTTACTAAGATATATTTTTGTATTATATCAAACAAATTCGAAAAACTCCGCCCAAGGTGCGCCCCTCCTATCCCCCACTGGCGACTCAACCCACAGTTACAACAGATAAACCAGTTGTAAACCTATGTTAAGTGCTTTGCGTTCTGATGATTATCCTATTCATATAATACTTGTAAAATCGATCTATATATCTATGTGATTTATATAGCGCCTATTCAAGGGCTCTACTCAGAGGCGCTCCCGACCCAGGCCCGGTCAAAAAGAAAAGTCTTAGGCAATCTGTAGAATTGAACACACATATATCAAATAGATATATTTTATTGCAGATATCTAAATGTCGCTGAATACAAGTTCACCTGTGACCATAAGACTACAAAATAATGAGGATAGACATGCCTATCAGGTTATGACAGTTTGAATGACTTCAGTTCCGAATAAACCTAATTGAACCGAGAAAAGTCAGGTACCTAGTATATGAATAATTGAAAGTGGATCAGGTCTGCGCGGGTGGGAGTTGGGGCGGAGTAGGTCTATAGCGGGATGGATGTTAGTGCGGGATAGGATGGGTCGGATTTGGAAAATGAACCGAAATTTGCCGGTCATCGCCAGGTACCCCATCTAGTAATGCATACAAAATAATATTGCTCATGAGATAAAGCTAAATAAAAATTATTGCGCGTATTATTTATAGCAATCACAATTATTTTTAAAAGGTATCTAAGATGTGCGCTTTTATACCATTGTTTTTGGACGACTTCGGTCTTCAAAAGCCAGTCAAGTTAACGATAAACTGAAAATCAGATTAGATCATAAATTAATTTGACACAAATAAGTATCTTTATGCTAGACCGTGGTTCTTCGTTTGCCAATGGGTAAATGTTTACAATTTCTCACTCACTCATTCACTCACTCACTCACTCAATCACCAATTCACTCACTCGCTCATTAACTAACTCACTAATTGACTAACTCACTCACTCACCCACTTACTCATTAGCTCACTCACTTATTCACACTCACTAACTAACTCACTCACTCACTAACCTACTTACCTATTGACTTACTCATTTATCATTTACATTGTTTATTTGCTTACTTACTTACTCACTTATGTTTTAAGTAGGCCTGTATGAGAGAAAATAAGCATCTTTATGCATTGTATGCAATGCGCGAAAATAATTGCTATCAAAGGCCGTGGTCTTTATTGTCATAAGCTGTCGTTTAAATCGGGTTCCATCGATCTCCTCTTTATCCAGGCCTCAGACTACAGCACCATCTGATTAATAATTATACCGTTATATCCATGATTTGCTTTCATGCGTTGAATACCTTATTCAAAAACAGTGTTCATGGTATAAAAATTGTAAGCATCTTTATAGAGTGCTGTAATATGCCGAGCAAATTTCTGTCCAGGGTAACGGCCTCTGTTGTCATAGACCCTGGTCAAATTGGATCCATCCATCCATAAAGTTAACTATTATCTATCGAATAACGAATTTTCTTTTCATTTTATATGTCGTTAAGAATATGTGTTAAAGGTGTTTAAGAGTCTTACACAATCTGTGAATGTGTACTTTAGAGAGGTATCTATTGTGGGAGCAGAAGATGAGAACACGCTTCTCGCAAATTCATTCATCAAAAACGTATAAGTTGTGCAATGAGTTAATTACTCCATTTTTCTGTTTAATAGCGTAATTCCTGATCAGAGGTTTCCGACTCAAAGGTAGTGGTGGAGATATGAAGATATTCTCAAAATTGTGGGTGAGATTTCGATCACGATTGAATTGGGGGGGGGGGGGTGGTGTGGAATTATGTGGGTGGTGTTGGAACGGGGCGAAAATAACTAAAATAATTTACCGTGCAATGCTGAGTTCCCCATAGGAGCGGTGGTTGGGATGAACGGAGGCGGATGGAGCGGAGGCGAAAATTCTAAATTTCCCGGTCAACGTCGGGTACCCCAAGGCCAGCATATTATTATAGACCTGCCTAAGTTATAATTTTATACACAGCGCCGTTTTGCAACTTATTGTTATGTTTCGCTCGCTATGACTCTTATTATAATTTTGGCCAGTTAGAGCAGAGAGCCTCTGAGTAGTTATCTTGAAGAGGCGCTTTATAAATTCTCAGAATGAATTAACGAATAATACCGAAATTTCTTGGTCACAACTGACAGCTCAGACTAATAGAGACTATTATTATTTATAGCTCCAATTTACCAGATATTGAAGGTGTCCAAGGCGAACACAGTATTATAAATGTGTTTGAATGAGTTACATTTAACATTGTCAATTACGTCGACTTTCAACTTATGCTTATCTAAATGTCATTAATTTGATATATTTAATTATATATATTTAATTATATATTTGTCAAAGTTGTTTAATCTGATATACTTTATAAGGTCTCTTGTGGGGCGCGGTGGTGTAGTGGTG